>JAJAGP010000841.1:0-7500 GCA_025084515.1 Ancistrus triradiatus | reverse complement strand
CCTATGGGCCATTCCTGGCATGACATCCTAACACAAGAGGGATCACATGAGACATCGATGACCCCACAGGAGGCAGAAGACAGCAACCCAACGTCTCTGATCACAATAAGACTCTTTGACTATGAACCACCAGCTCTTCCCTTTGTCTAAGGCAAGGATGCACGTGTCAAGATCACGAGGACCGAAGCCCAGTTCAGCCAGACCCGACACTCCTGGCTAACAGACAATGCAAGCAGGCCAGGCATGACTCCAGACTCTGGCCCCATTGACCCAAGCCATGCATCCTGGTCTAAATCTAGTCAAAAGCCTGTGTAAATAAGTATGTCTTTAGCCTAAACTTAAAAATTTGGAGAGTGTCTGAGTCTCGAACAAAGTGGGTAGTTCATTTCATAGTTGGGGGGTCATGTATGAGAAAGCCTTTCCCCCTGCTGTGACTTTTTTAATTCTAGGAACTAGAAGAAGTCCTGCACCCTGCAAACAAAGTAGATGAACTGGATTGTAAGACACTACTGAAGCTTCAGCTTCAGTAAAAGGTTACAGTTATACTCAGAAGGCAATATACAGTATAGTACAGCAGAGAAGCATATTAGTAGTAGCCTATAAATACAATACCATGTAGTCTAATAAATAATATAATTAATTAAATAATAGATTACCAAGAGAAAATAGTGTATGCGGTATAAATAGACTAGTACTATATGCTATATACTGTATACTAGTACTATAATACATAGTGAGTACTACATTATACTACGATTGTTATTGTTGTTCTATTATACTATAGTATCATTTACTAGACTAGAATGAGGCATCTTTACTGCAGTACAAACGTTGGAGGATTAAGAGAAGTCACCAATATGGCCCAATTTTTGTAAGACATTGGCGCATGATCCAGGGGGCAATGTGGCGTCTCGGTACATTATGTCGTTTCATGACATTTTGTCATGTTAATAAAGGTTGTTGGTGCTGGTAGACTTTTTCCGTCCTGGTTTGGGTTTCGTCAGCTAAATTAGAACCCTGTCCCCAGGGGACGCCTCCATTAACTAATCAGTGTTTGGATGTCCTCTTTCACTCAGGATGCACCTGCTGTGCCCTGTGCTGCCGTTTCAGCTCCATGTAAATCATGTGGTTTCTCTCATTTATCTCAGAACACGAGAGAAAAAAACTGCTGTTTTTCCACTGCTACGAACTACCAATATTAAAATTCAGAATCATTTAGGCAGGGAGTTGCTTGGTTAAGTGAGTCAGTGTTTTAATCACAAGGTTATGATTGGGATTCATTCTTGTCTCTGTAAGTGACTCAGAGTTTGAATCAGTGAATCATTTACCACTGACCATTTTGAATTATTAGCATGATGTTCGTGTTTCACTGGATGCTCTGGCAGAAGGGCAGTGTTCTGATTGGCCGACTGCAGGTGCAGGTCCCTCCCCTGGTCCTTTAATAGAGTTCCTCTGCTCAGATCGTCGCTGATCATCACTCTGATCGTACCTGCAACATGCTGCCAGTTTCTTTCTTCTCTCTTCTTTGGCGTGTAAGAATCTTCTCCTGCTTTGCTCTTCACGTTCAAGTCTTTACTGATCTTCCTTATCGAAATGATGCTGACCCTGATTATGCTCTTTTGTCTTCCAGTGGTCAGTTCCCAAAAAGTCCTGACCCAAAAGCCCTCAGTTCTAGGCGAGCAGAAGGGGAAGAGCGTCTCCATGGACTGTAACATCGGAAAACCTGAAAGTTATTACGTCAACTGGTATAAACAGATTCCACCAGGAGCTCCACAGTTTGTGCTAAGATTTTATCATTCTCACAGCTCTCCTGATAAATACGGAGACAATTTCCCTTCTGCACGTTTCACATCTAAGGCATCATCACAGATTGATTACCAGTTAATAATCAGTAATGTGGAGGTTGGAGATTCTGCAGTGTATTACTGTCACACATGGGACGACTCTGCTAAAGAGCACGTACCACAGTGATTGAGAGCCTGACAAAAACCTGCTCCCAGCTCTCACCGACTTCTGCTTTCACACAGAGCCGAGACAGAAGCACAGCTAACAATGATGTTAATACTGATAACACGAATCATTACACTTTAGAAGTTCAATACAGTGAAGAAATAGCTGAAAACATTATGGATTCACTTTATTAGTTACAGCACCAAATCAGAAAATATTGGGACAGTATGGAAAAATGCAGAAAGTGTTCCTTACATTTCCTCTGTCTTTTATTTCATTGCTGATAGTTTGAACCCCACATATTTTGTGTTTATTTTCTGGTTGACTTCATGTCATTTGTTAATAAACATCCATTCCTGCATTCCGGCAACAGATTCCAAAGCAATATAGGGCTAGACATGAGGAAGAAAACTAAATAACGATATGATTTCAAGCAGGGGGTTATAATCATGATTTGGTACAAAAGCAGCATCCACAAAAGGCTGAGTATTTGCGGTGTAAAGATGGGCAGTGGATCTCCAGTTTATCAGCAAATGTGTAAGAAAATGATTGAAATGTGGGATTTCCATACTTCAGTCCTAACCTTTTCTGATTCATCTTGTTGATAAATGCACGGACGTCCCTGATAAAGTTGTCGTCTTGAATTCAGCTTCTGTTGCTCTAAAATCTCAGTGTACTTTTCTGCATTAATGCTGCATAACAGAAGTGTAAATGACCTTTACCAAGGCCCTGACCCGACCCCATACCATGACAGAGTATGACATCCCAGATGCCTCCTTCTGAACGTGGTTAATGTAAGGGTTGTTTTTGCACGGTAACGTTTTAAGAGGCATTTATGTGCGTATCTCTGTATAGTGGAGTTTCATAAAGGTTTGGCAAAGTAATCAAATAAAAATAAAAATAAAAATCACACTGTGTTTTTTTAATTATTAATATTATTTGCATGTCTCATACTGCCCAGCTTTTTATGATTTGGGGTTGTACACAATTACAATAAAATAACTGATTTTTGTGTCCACTTATGAAGCCTCTTTTTTTAGACTTTGTTTTGGACTTTCAAGTTCAAGCTCAGTCTCGCTCATGCAGTCAAGTAAAGTAGAACACTTTATAAAAAGTTTCTTTCTAAGCTTTACATGAAGAAACTCAGATCACATGATCCTGATCTTATTCCATTCCATTTCTATGGACTGTCCTGTTCAGTCCTAATTAATAAAACTCAAAATATAGGTGGAGCAGACTGAAGCTGCACCCACTGCTGGACCCTAAATCCTGTGTGGCACTAACGGAGGAGTTTGGCGGCTCCTCCCTCTGCCCCCTCGTGGCTCTCTTATAGCACATGCCTGCAGTCTCTCCTTCATCTGCTCCTCTCCTTCACTCAGCACAAGAGTCCCATCAGAGCCCGACGACATGCTGCCCGCACTCTGCTCTCTCTTCGCCGCTCTCGCATGTGAGGATTCGCACCACCGATCCGTCTCGTGTCCTCATGAACCTGTCTAACGTGTTGTTGCTTTTATTCCAGGTGTCAGCGGTGTGACTGTGGTGACCCAGAATCCTCCTGTTCTCAACCTGAAGAAAAGTGAAGAGGTCACCATGCACTGTAACCTGGGAACTGTTACTGACCGTCCTGCAGGCTGGTATAAGCAGGTTCCAGGAGGAGTTCCTCAGCATGTTATAAGCCATCATCAAACCTGGAGCTCTCCTTCCTATGGATCTGGTTTCTCCTCTCCTAAATTCACATCCACATTCTCATCTAAATCTGATTATACTTTAATCATTAAGAATGTGGAGGTTGGAGATTCTGCAGTGTATTACTGTAACACATGGGACACCTCTGCTGAAAAGTGGGTATCACAGTGATTGAGAGCCTGACAAAAACCTGCTCCCAACTCTCACCCACTTCTGCTTTCACCCAAAGAGACGAGACAGAAGCAAAGCTGAAGCTCCAGCCTCAGGAAGTGATGAGGAAGCTCAGGCTCTTTGAGCTGAACAGAGATGTGGGGATTCACTCCGGCTGGAACGGGATCTTACAGCACTGTGTACCCTTTATTTCATGTTCATGTATCGAGATCTTTCTTGTTTTAGTGGTTTTATAGATCAGGTGGAGGAATTGATTTTGTTAAATCTCATATGTGCTGGATTGTGGTGAAGTTAAAACGCCTGAAGCTTGTAGTGAAAAGACCTTAAATGGAACCCGATAGATACAAGTTCAGTTTGTTATTAAAGTTACAGGTGAAACACACACACACACACACACACACACACACACACACACACACACACATACACACACACACATACACACACACACACACACACATCAGTGTGCAGAGCTGAATGATCACGGATGGAGAAACACACTCAGGATGCACCTGCTGATCCTCTCATTCATTTTAGCTCCATGTAAATCAGGACCTTTTTCAGCTTCCTCTCATCTTAACGACTTTAATCAAACGAGTTCTAATCAATCTGAAAATACTTTCATATAAAGGCTTGATAAATAGGAGAGTGTACACTCAAATATAAAGTGTGTAAGGTAATGATTATTATTATTATCATTAAACCGATCCACAGAGACGATGGACTCCTTCTTAAAGTAATGCAGTAACACACACACACACACACACACACACACACACACACACACACACACACACACACATTTATAATAATATTCAATACGATATAACATATAATAATTATGACAATGTGATATTAATAATATTCCATTCTCCAGATTTGTTGTATCATCAATAAAGCTATTCTATTCTATTCTATTCTATAGTTTTAAACACTATACTGTATTATATGATGGTTTTAGTGGTTCTTGTGTTTCCTCCCATTACGTTTATACTGGTGTAACATGCTCTCCCAGCATAAACCAGTGCTCACTTTCTGGTATCAAACCAACAACGACCAACCTGCTCCTGCTGCTCAGTGATGTTTCCGTAGACGTGTTTGTTGGGTGTCCACAAACTTTTGGTAATATAGATTATTAGTGTATTATTATTAGTAGTGTAGATTATTCCATGTTGTATTGTGTCATTAATGGAAAATCTGAGATAATTTTTCATGTTTCATGGTCTAGATGATAAATATTAGCCTATATACAGTATTAATAATCATTAATATAGAATTATTAATAATCAGTAATTAATCAGAACGTGTTAAAGTCCACCAAAGTCCACAAACGATTAGGATAGAACATGGTATTAAATACGGGGTTTTGTGGTTATGGATATCATTATTTATGCAGATTTTAGCTTTGTATTCGGCATTTACAAACATTTGATATTGTGTGTGTTTTTATATGTGGGATTTAATTTGCTATTAGACAGGGTGTGGAATTAAAGAGGATTTTTATCACTAGAGATCACAGTTGTGTTAATGAATAAATCAGAATGTGTTAGTACAAGATGCTGACTTAGGGACTGCTGGGTGTCCATAAACTTTTACTAATTGTGTGTGTGTGTGTGTGTGTGTGTGTGTGTGTGTGTGTGTGTGTGTGTGTGTGTGTGTGTGTGTGTGTGTGTAAGAGTTGGAGCAGACTGAAGCTGCACCCACTGCTGAACCCTAAATCCCGTGTGGCACTAACGGAGGAGTTTGGCGGCTCCTCCCTCTGCCCCCTCATGGCACTCTTATAGCACATGCCTGCAGTCTCTCCTTCATCTGCTCCTCTCCTTCACTCAGCACAAGAGTCCCATCAGAGCCCGACGACATGCTGCCCGCACTCTGCTCTCTCTTCGCCGCTCTCGCATGTGAGGATTCGCACCACTGATCCATCTCGTGTCCTCATGAACCTGTCTAACATGCTGTTGCTTTTATTCCAGGTGTCAGCGGTGTGACTGTGGTGACCCAGAATCCTCCTGTTCTCAACCTGAAGAAAGGTGAAGAGGTCATCATGCACTGTAACCTGGGAACTAGTACTGATGCTGCTCGCTGGTATAAGCAGGTTCAAGAAAAAGTTCCTCAGTTTGTTATAAGCCATTATCATGGCTGGGTCTCACCTTCCTATGGATCTGGTTTCTCCTCTCCAAAATTCACATCCACATTCTCATCTAAATCTGATTTTACTTTAGTCATTAAGAATGTGGAGGTTGGAGATTCTGCAGTGTATTACTGTCACACATGGGATGACTCTGCTAAAGAGCACGTACCACAGTGATTGAGAGCCTGACAAAAACCTGCTCCCAGTTCTCACCCACTTATGCTTTCACACAGAGCCGAGACAGAAGCACAGCTAACAATGATGCTAATACTGATAACACGAAACATTACACTTTAGAAGTTCAATACAGTGAAGAAATAGCTGAAAACATTATGGATTCACTTTATTAGTTACAGCACCAAATCAGAAAATATTGGGACAGTATGGAAAAATGAAGAAAGTGTTCCTTACATTTCCTCTGGCTTTTATTTCATTGCTGATAGTTTGAACCCCACATATTTTGTGTTTATTTTCTGGTTGACTTCATTTCATTTGTTAATAAACATCCATTCCTGCATTCCGGCAACAGATTCCAAAGCAATATAGGGCTAGACATGAGGAAGAAAACTAAATAACGATATGATTTCAAGCAGGGGGTTATAATCATGATTTGGTACAAAAGCAGCATCCACAAAAGGCTGAGTATTTGCGGTGTAAAGACGGGCAGTGGATCTCCAGTTTATCAGCAAATGTGTAAGAAAATGATTGAAATGTGGGATTTCCATACTTCAGTCCTAACCTTTTCTGATTCATCTTGTTGATAAATGCATGGACTTCCCCGATAAAGATGTCGTCTTGAATTCAGCTTCATTAATGCTGCATTAATGCTGCATAACAGAAGTGTAAATGACCTTTACCAAGGGCCCTGACCCGACCCCATACCATGACAGAGTATGACATCCCAGATGCCTCCTTCTGAACGTGGTTAATGTAAGGCTTGTTTTTTGCACGGTAACGTTTTAAGAGGCATTTATGTGCGTATCTCTGTATAGTGGAGTTTCATAAAGGTTTGGCAAAGTAATCAAATAAAAATCTAAGTAAAAGTAACACTGTGTTTTTTTATTATTAATATTATTTGCATGTCTCATACTGCCCAGCTTTTTATGATTTGGGGTTGTACACAATTACAATAAAATAACTGATTTTTGTCTCCACTTATGAAGCCTCTTTTTTTTAGACTTTGTTTTGGACTTTCAAGTTCAAGCTCAGTCTCGCTCACACAGTCTAGTAAAGCAAAACACTTTATAAAAAGTTTCTTTCTAAGCTCTACATGAAGAAACATGATCCTGATCTTATTCCATTCCATTTCTATGGACTGTCCTGTTCAGTCCTAATTAATGAAACTCAAAATATAGGTGGAGCAGACTGAAGCTGCACCCACTGCTGGACCCTAAATCCCGTGTGGCACTAACGGAGGAGTTTGGCGGCTCCTCCCTCTGCCCCCTCGTGGCTCTCTTATAGCACATCCCTGCAGTCTCTCCTTCATCTGCTCCTCTCCTTCACTCAGCACAAGAGTCCCATCAGAGCCCGACGACATGCTGCCCGCACTCTGCTCTCTCTTCGCC
>JAJAGP010000840.1:76365-280959 GCA_025084515.1 Ancistrus triradiatus | reverse complement strand
GTTAAGGGCCTTCCTCAAGGACCCAACAGTGGCAGCTTGTCAGAGGTGGGATTTGAACCTTCTGGTCCATAGTCCAGTACCTTACCCACTAGGCTACTACAGTCCCTTCTTCCTGGTGTCCTTCAATAGCTCTTTGGTCTTGGCCATGATTAAGTTTGGAGTCTAACTGTTTGACGCTGTGGACAGGTGTCTTTTATACAGATAACAAGGTCAAACAGGTGCCATTAATACAGGTAACAAGTGGAGGACAGAAGAGCTTCTTAAAGAAGAAGTTACAGGTCTGTGAGAGCCAGAAATCTTGCTTGTTTGTGGGTGACCAAATACTTATTTTTCACCATGATTTACAATTCAATTCTTTAAAAATCCTACAATGTGATTTCCTGGATTTTTTTTCTCATTTTGTCTCTCATAGTTGAAGTGTACCTATGATGAAAATTACAGACCTCTCTCATCTTGCACAATCAGTAGGAGAACTTGTACAATCAGTGGCTGACTAAATACTTTTTTGCCCCACTGTACATATACACACATACAGAAAAAGAAAAGAATGTAAAAAGGTTTAATGGCATCTGCTAATCATATTGAGCCTAGACATCGTTCTATCCAGGGCAGAACTGTCCAAATTACAAAGTACAAATTTTCATCATACAGCCACTGCTGCCTGGCCCTAGGCATTCAGTTCTGTTGTAGAACTGAACAGAAGTGTTCCTCTCTGCTTCACACAAATGTACATGTAATGTAAATGTAAATGTAAATTTCAGAGTTAAATTTTTTTTTTCACAGTGTAACCCCCCTAAAATTGCATGGTGTTATTGAATTCCTTTTGCCCCCTTCTCAGAATTAAACTACCCCCTTGTTTGTCCTATTTAGGAAAAGTGACATTTTTGTTGTTGTTGTTGTTACACACAAACATTACGTATATTACATAGATTCATTCTAATCTTGTTTTGAAGTACAGTATAATTAAAGTAATAAATACATTGATTGAGTAACTGTAATGTGTTTACTGCAGCTGAAGATGTAATGTACCCTAACACACTGTTAACTGGCTTATATAATGTTTATATTAAAATATAAATTGTGATCAAATTAAATCATCATACATTTATATCTCTGCAAAGTCACAATGTGCAACCTTTTTATACTATACTACACAATCTCTTGTTGTAACATGTTAAATACAGTATGTCCACTTAACATGGTATGTCATTTTGTAACTCTGAACTAATCTATTATTAATTAACTGTGTAAATGAATACAGTTAAACACAAGCCTGTTATAACTTTCTATTGTAATTGTGTAAACATCTGCAGTCTAACCTAAATCCACTTCTGTATCCACTACTGTCTTTGAGCTACTCTTCCTGGGTCCTTTCCGCAAAACTAGCACTCACTCACAAAACTAACTAATGCATGACCTCCTGTCATTTAAATGGCTTTATTCAGACCACTATACATAATTTACTAAAAAGCATTTTTCATCATGGGAAACATGACACCTTGTCAGAACAAAAGTTCACCTGTGGCCAACACATTCAGAGACTCAATTCAGAGACTTACACAGTAAAGAAATACTTCAAAGTTTTAAATTTAGCAAATGCCCATATAAAGACTATCTAACAACTGATACAACCCAAGCAATTGTGGGTTAAGGGTCTTGCTCAAGGACTCAGCAGTGATAAATTGGCAAAGGTGGGATTTGAAACCTGGACCTTAGGATCCTTAGTACAGTATCTTAACAGCTAGACCACCACAGGCTGTGCAACTTAGTATTTATTTAATGCATATGTACTTTGTTTAAATACAGCCTAATAATCCTTCATCGACTTCAGCAGCCATTCAGCTTTAAAATATTGTGTGGAAAGATTCACCTGTAATGGGACTACTGGGATCATAACCTTTTGTTACTTCACCTATCACTAGCCTGTGTCATAAATACGATTTAGAAATCCACTTACCAACATTTGGGAAGAGCTGGTCAATCTTGTCTATGTAAAGGGCAAACAACCCTAAATCAGAATAAGTTGGGATAGTATGGAAAATGCAAATTTACTTTACATTTACTTTGACTTCTATTTCATTTCAGATAGTATGAATTAAATAGATTTCATGTTTTGTCTGGTCAATTTCATTTCATTCGTTAACAAACAGCCATTCTTGCATTTCAGCCCTGCAACACATTCCAAAAAAGTTGCAATTCATTCAGAATGAGTAATGAGGTTAAAAAAACAAACAAACAAGAACAACAACAAAAAAAAACGAAATAATGATGTTACTCCAACAGGTGATTGTAATCATCAGTTCGTACAAAATCAGTATCCACTAAAGGCTGAGTCTTTGAGGAGCAAAGATGATCTCCAGTTTGAAAACAAATGTGAGAAAAAACAATTGAAATGTTTAAAACTTGCTCAATTTGGGATTGTACATAGATATTAGGAGATAATCTAAACTTGTATAGTTGCTTTGAGACAATGTTCCACTGTAAAAAGTGCTATATAAATAAATCTGACTTGACTTGACTTGACTTAAAACCAATTTTCCAAAATTGGAGGGGATTTGCAAATGTCTGTGATCTCTGATCCCTCAGACAGCATCAAAAACCATCTTTCATTAATAGGTGACAGAACGACATGGACAAGGGATTACTTTGCCAAACCTTTATCAAGCACTACAATATGGAGTTACATTCACAACTGGTATTTCAAACTTTAGTGTGCAATAAAGAAGCCTTATGTTAACCATATCCAGAAGTGGTGTCGACTTCTCTGGGCTTGGAGGGATTTTGGATGGACCATCACACAGTGGAAACGTTTATTGTGGTCAGAGAACAATCCGGATTTTTTTTAAAAGAAATGGACTTTGTGTGCTCCGGACCAAAGACGAAAAGGACCATCTAGACAGTTTTCAGCAATAAGTCCAAAAGACGGGCTCTGTCTGGGTATGGGGTTGGGTCAGTGCCCTTGACAACAGACATTTCTGTGATGGCAGCATTAATGTCGAAAAGTACACTGAGATTTCCAGGGAAAGATCTTGTCCATACGACAAGACAATGCAAAACAAGCCTAATCAGAAAAAGTTAGAACTATGCAAATCCCTTCCAATCTTTCTTTGAGGGACATCGTTTTCAAACATCTCAATAATGTTCTCAAGCATTTCTTGACAAACTGGGGATCCCTTGCCCATCTTTGCTTCTCAAAGACTCAGGTTTCTGTGCATACTGCTTTTGTAATAAATCATTATTATAATCACCTGTTGACATCACCTGTTTTAAATCACATCATTATTTAGTGTTTTTACCCCATTCCTTGCCCTCAATTTCTCAGGTTCCAAATATTTTTGTAATGTGTTTTCAGGCCTGAAATGCAATAATGAATGCTTTATTAATAGATTAAATGAAACTGACTACATAAAACATGAAATATATTTCGTACATACTGTCTGCAATTAAATAAAAGTCAAAGTAAAGGTAAGGACACTGCAGTTTTTTTTTATTTGCATTTTCCATACTGTCCTATTTTTTTCTGATTTGGAGTTCTAGATCCTGCATTGGGGGAATGGGTTGGAGGTAGAATTCCAGTGATGGCTTTGCAGGTAAGGTAAAAGAATATTTATCAAGACATTTGGGACAGTTCCCAATTTTTGGGAATTGCCCACCAAATTGCCCACGCAGAGGAAACTAAAGAAATCACAGTTATACCCATTTTTAAACCAATTTCATAGTTTCTTGTAGCTTTCCTGGTGGCCAATGTGCCAATGTGTCACGAAACCATGACACACCTTAACACATGCGGTACAGACATGGTTAGGTGGACCGCAAAAACCTGTTTGTAGCTAGATGCTCTCAGAATTCAAATGAAAAGTCTTAATACCTTTGACTTTTGTTTATGTTTTTCTCTGATTCTTCTAAGTTGTTTTAATCTTGTATAGTGTCAGAGTTGAGTTCGCATGTTTTGCAGGCTGCATGTTTCTTAATTACACTCTAATTCATCATACAAATGCTCTTCATAAAATCTAAATTATTAAACTAAGCCCTTGTTTACATATCGTATTTAGGAAAAGCAACATTTTTGTTATTGCCACATAATTCAAATGCCCACCCAAAGATGATGTCCTAGTAACACCTCTGGCAAACAGGGGGAACATGCCAAATACTAATAAATCCTGAAATGTATTAAAATATATTTTTCAAATATTCAACTTGTCACTCAAACTGTTATGCTGACTAGGCCAATATGATTTGTAATTAAAACATATTAAATTTGAGTTAAATGCAAAGTAGAAACATTGCAATATTAAAATACCCCTTATGTTATGTTGTCCAGCTGTATATTAAGACCATGTTTTGTTTCCCTTGTGCTTTTTTGGTATGTACCAGGGTTTAGGCTCAGAGTTACTGAACGTCTTAACTATTCTGAATTCCGTACACTCTTTCCTCACTCAGCTGTTTGTATACAAATCAGATTACAGTTAGAGCTATTGTAGGGCTGGGACAGGGCGTTGGAGCTACTGATATGGTTTTTATTTACCTTTAGTCAATGCATTTCATATACTGTACATACAGAGTTGTGTATTGTGTATCTGGGACTGTTTGTGGGGTGATAAGTTGTGCTGTACTGCAAATAAAAAAACTCTCAAATAAAGTTTACTCTAAAACACGTGTTTAGTTAAAATAAAGCTTGAAATATGTCTAAAATACATGCAGAGCACCTGTGGATGGTACTCACCATGTTCACCTCAGACACCATGTCAATACTGGAGATGTCAATACTCATCCAGACATCAACCGGAGGACCTGCAGAAACGCAGTCCAGCAAATGAATCTCAATCGCAGTCCAGCCAATAGCTAATCTCACTTTTCATTCTACATGGACACATGACATGCCAATCGAAACAAAACAGGTTAATTACCTCCGAAATCGGGCCTGAGCCGAATGTCGTAGCCTTTGAGTAGTTTGTCCACGGTTAGTTTGACGTAAGACATGTTGCTGGGTTCGTTAACACTACATGAAAGTAAACTGGTTTTGAATGAAAACACACATGCATACACATGTTTCTAAGAGTAGGGTGAATATGGCTTACCTGTGTGAGACCGGACTGCGGCCGAGCGCTACGACCATAAGCACGGGGAAACACAGCACCACCGGGCGCCAGCGCTCTCCGGCACTCCACATGGCGCAGACACCTTTTTGCTCCAAACCAGTCCGGAAAATTCAATAGCTCAGCGCGACGTGACCAGCATAAACACGCAACGGAGAGACCAGACCATATAAAGGTGAGAGAGTGAACTAAAGCTGCTCCCGTTGCTGACGAAGCGCGCCGTGGTGGCGGAGACGCAGCGCGGGAAGGGTATCAGTATGCCGGTCAGATCGCATCGTCCCTGGCGCGGCGTGCCATGGCGTGTTCCAACTCTCCAGCATCAACGCTTCTATTATAACTACAGAAACCACGGTGTGCATTAAACTCCTGGTGTTTCTCTTCTAAACGCCAGATTCTTCACTTTTAACACTTGCCCAAGACGCACGCCCACGCAGCTTTCTTATACCAGCGGTGCACGTAGAACCTTTCTATTCAGAGGCTTCTTTCGCGCCATCTCTGAATGTTCAGGGCACATTTGCGCTCACAAACATTAAATTATTTCCTTGGAAACCTGGGAAAATAAAAACTCCACTACTGCATTAAACTTACAAAAATGTTAGTAAAAAGTAAGGAAAATGATGAGGAAGAACACATAAAAATACCATACATCTCTTTCCAAACCCAGAAACAAAATGCTACAACAGCATACACTCTTTTAGAAAACGGCTTGCATCAATTTGGAAAGTGACTGCTGGGATTCGAGGTCCATTCAGCAAATGAGCATTGCTGAGGGAGGGGGGGAGGCTGGCTGCACGAGTCCTGGATGTAGTAGAGGGGCCATTCAGTTCTTCACCATTATATTGCTGCCTTAAAATATCCCTCATGAATGAATGAAGCACACAAAACCAAAACTCAAAATCAAGAAAACAATGCTCAATATACATGTAGTTCGTAAAATAAAAAAACATATGCTTCCCAACACCCACCCATTATGATAAAATTAGTAAAATTATCCTAATCATAAAAAGCATCTCTGACTACCAGCAATAAAAGTAATTTAATTGGAGTATATTATCATCCATTATCTGCAGATACTGCTGAATAAAATTGTATTGAAGTACAAGAAAGAAAAAAAAAAAAATTCTATAAAAAATGGGAGCAGATTTTATCATGAGCTGGTGAACCCATCCAAGGCTGACATGAATACATTCCATAAATGCCTGACAAATATTCTTGTGCTTTATGTTGATTTAGCACGAAATGCAGAAATGATGCAAGCAAATCAGAAACTTCTCACATGGCTGCATTATTTTTCTTTTGTGGCCTTGTACTGTGCTGCTGTTGTTGCCCTAGATGTTCACAATAACAGCACCCAAAGTTAGATTTTTCAGTAAATTTTACAGCATTTATCAGGCTTGTTTGCATCCTCATCAGTAGACATACACAGGTCAGACAAAACACAGACACAGATCGATTAACAGACTCATTACAATAGCACATTTTAAGCTCTGGATTATATTAGACAGTAAGTGAACAGTCTGTTCTTGTAGTTGATGTGTTGGATGTACGAGAAATGTTCAAGAGTAAAGACCTGAATGACTTTAAGACAAATCTTTTTTGCTGGACGATTGGGTCAGAGCATCTCCTAAACAAGAAGGCTCATGTGGTTCTCAAGATCAGCAGTGGTGAGTAGCTACTGCCAGTGGGCCATGGTGGAGGAAACCATGAAACCAGTGTCAGGGTGTGGGTGCCCAAGTCTCATTGATGCATGAGAGCAGCAAATCCTAGTCTGAATTGACAGAAGGGCAACTGTGGTACAAGTCACAGAATAGTTCAATGCTGATTACAGAAGGAATACAATACAACACACAATTCAGCACCCCCTCCAGTGTACTGACCATGCTAACCCCTGTTCAGCATCAAAAGTGGCTACAATGGGCACGCAAGTGTCAGAACTGGAACTTGGAGTAATGGAAGAAGGTTGTCTGGTTCAAGGAGCCCCATTTTGTGATGTTAATTTGACATGCAACATCTATATAAATATTGTTTTCTACCAGGTGGTTTTGGCTGATTGGTGTATGTGTATATACAAAACAGGGAGTGGGTGTGCACTCAGGGTTGTCTCTCTGCTGCTTGTGTACAATACTTTCACCCAGTTTTAATCCAGGGTTCTTACATCCGTAAGGCATGCCGATGTGCCACTGGATGCCTTCAGTGACTGTGCTCCTATATGGAGGATCCAGGAAAAAGGCAGGAAATGAATAAAGTGCAGGGTTCAAAAGGTGTCTACAAACAGTGGGATAAAGCAAAATGGCATCCCTGCCTCAATATAGAAGGTGAAGGAAATAACAACCAACTTAAGCTTGAGATCATCCCAAGCTCATAAACTCAAATTCTGAAATGTTTTCTTACTTCCTTCTGTCTACAAATTAAATTCTTACCTTTCCTTGCATTTGGGCAAACAAATTGTAATTCTTTTCCTTTTTTCAGTTTTTTGTTTCTAGCATTGTTCCATCCATCCCTGACTTAACTACTTCTTCCCTCGTTTTTTTGTCCTTTCTTTCCTTTATTGTGCTTTCAACACTTGGCTTTCATTTCCTTTGTTTTAGGTTTTTAAACTTAATTAATTTCTTTAGGAACCTCTCACTCCATGTACGCTACCCTATTACCTTAGTTTTTCTATTCAGATTCTTAGCTGAATACACTACAACTGCCCTTCACTTTCTTATTTCTCTCTTCATTCTTCTCAAACTTTCCCTCTTTTTCCCTATTTTTCCCTATTTTATCTTTTCATCTTTTTTATTCCAAAACTTCTCAGTTCTTATGGGTTCCCCCTATCGTCTTAGTTTGCCTATGCCCTTTATAAAGCACAGTATACAGATGAGTGCTGATGCAGGCTCTTGCTGAATAGGGTCAAAAAAGTCTTTGGAATGTGAGAGGAAACTGGTGTACCTGAAGGAAAGCCTCTCTGACATGGGGAGAACATGCAAACTCAGATAAGTCCGGGTCGAGTTTTTTACGTTTTCAAGGTTTTTTTTGTATTTCATTATTAATTGTTTTACAAAATAAATATTTTAGTTTGTCGCTAGTGTGTCTTTTCATCATTGTGGAGACATAAAATAATAAATTGAAGTAAAAGTACTGTAGCTAAATAGTGCTGCACCTACACCTTCAGTGGTGCTTGAAAGTTTGGGAACCCTTTTGAGTTTTCTGTATTTCTGCAGAAATATTGTAGTTGGTCATTTATTTATTTAGGAAAATGATCCAATATTACATATCTTTGAGTAGCAAAAGTATGTAAACCTCCAGGATTATCACTAAATTTGAAAGTGAAATTAGAGTCCCGTGTTTTCAATAAATGGTATAGCAATCAGGTGTGAGTGGGCACTCTGTTGTATTTAACGAACAGGGATTTATCACAGTTTGATCTTCACAACCCATTTGTGGCAGTGTATAATGGCACGAACAAAGGTGCCTTTCGAGGACCTCAGAAAAAGAGTTGTTGATGCTCATCAGGAGAACACTGAGCAACAATTGTGTGTGGGACAGGGTTGCAACAAAAAAAGCTACTCTCAAAAAAAATATTGCTTCCTGTCTGCAGTTTGTTAAAGATTGTGTAAATATGCTAGAAGGTTATGGTAAAACATTTTGTGGACAGACAGAATCTTTTGGTTTAAATGAGAAGCGTTATGTCTGGTGAAAAGAAAGCACTACATTCCACCATAAGAACCTCATCCCATCTGTGAAATGTGGTGGTGGTAGTGTCATTGTATGGGAATGTTTTGCTTTATCTGGGGCAAGATGCCTTGCCATCATTGATGGAACAATAAATTGTTTTTGAAAGGGTCAAGTCAAAGTCCTTGACTTTAGACCAATAGAATGCTGTTGAAGGAACTGATGCAAGCAGTTCATGTCAGTTAATGTCCTCACATCAACATCAACGTCAACATCCCAGAGTTGAAGCTGTTCTGCACAGAGAAATGGACTAAAATTCCTCTAAGCCAGTGTGGAGGTAGGTCAATAATTACCAGAAATGTTTAGTTGCAGGGGCTCATAACAAATACTGAAACCAAAGGTTCACATATGTTTTTTTGGATCATGCTCCACAATAAATTGATGAACAGTGTACTATTTTTCTCATTACCTATTTTATGTACTTGTGTGAAAATCTTATGGTGTTTTATGTCATATTTCTGCAGAAATGTAGATAATTCTAAAGTGTTCATACCTTACAAGCACCACTGCGAGCCTAATCTTACCCTCATTAACCTAACAAAGTTTTAAAAAATCTAATCTTAATTGAGTGTAATTTGGTCCCCACAATGATATAAACTTGATTCCACTCACAGACAGGGGTTTTGGACATTCAAAGGAAGCATATACTGTATATCCCCTCTCAAAGGTCAGATCAACTATATTTTTTTCAACTGAACCCAAATGGCTCTCAGTATGACTGAGTTACTAATTTCAGCAACAAGTAGTACTTAGTAGCCTATGGCAGTTCCAAAAATTGTGACCAGCTGGTTGTTCAGATTAAATGGCTGGGTTTTCTGATAGATTTTCCTGGATGATTATGAAACGGGAACAACAGAGGCATTGACTGGCCTGTTTTCTTTTATGTTCAGTGCCAACCTACACAGCATACAAAAGCACACATTGGTAGACTTCTACCACGTTATCAATTTTAACCTATATTTTAAATGTTAAATTTGAACCTCGAAATTTGACCCGAGATGAATGAGAAAAATCATTAGATATGCATTTTGTTATCTTCTTTTTCAATAGAGATGCAGAAAAGTGAATTGTGTACTACATGGTGTAGGAGACATGATTTAATATTCTGTGTAGTGTAGGGCATAGCTTAAGATTCATAAATAGTCACCAGGTTTCTTTGGTTATTGATCAGACACATGACCCTCTGTGGAGTTGCAGAGGTCAGGCTGTCACTGTGGAAGCAACTGTTTAATGTTGAAGTGTCTCCTGATGGAAGCTTGTCAGCGTTCAGTATATTTTACTATGACAATGTAGATTTGAAAAAAACATTGTGTAGACCAGCAGGGGCGTCATCAGACCCACTTTAGTGGGGCACTTTGCCTTCGTTTCTCATCCATGGCAGAGTAACGGCCACACAGGGATAAATCATGTAAACTATTTAGTATTTAACAGGATAATTTTTATGCATAGTCGTGCCCCTCTGACTGTGTCCCCAGTACAACAAGTGGTCTAGAAACGCCCCTGCCATAGAATGTTTAAGTGGTTACAGTCTGGCTTGTAGACCAACAGAAAGATAATAATCTTTTCCCTGGCCATGACGAGCTGAACTGAACTTAATAACCTTGTCTCGTTTTAGGTTTTCAGATAAAACAGTTGTCATGATGGACGTCAGGCAAAAAGTGTCCACAGTGTCAAAGCTATTATGCATTTCTGCTATGACGACATTTCATTGGTCCTCTATTGTAATATAATATTTTCACCCCTAGGGGGCTCCTTTGCCAAACAAATAAATTCACTCACACACTTAACATACCCGCGTAAGTCAGTTCAGAGTTGCGGGTATGTCAGGGCCTAGCCACCAGCACAGGCCGCAAGACGAGGCCACCCTTGGACAGGGTGGCAGTCGGTCAAAGGGCACATGCAATCACACTCACCTTCACTTAGACTTGGACAATTTCAGAGGTGGTAATTAACAAAGTACGGTACTTAAGTATATTTTAGTTATCTTTACTTGATTATTTGTGCAACTTAATACTTTTCACTTTTGCTAGTACATCTCAAAATAAAAATCTGTACTTTTTACTCACTACATTTTCAAAACCGGGTTGTTACTTATGACTCTTTATCTATTTTATCTATCAATACTTCGACATTACTTGAGTATTTTTTGTTAGTAAATTAGTACTACTTTTACTTAAGTAAACAACTTGTATACTTCTGCCATGACCTAAGGCACATCTCTGGAAATGTGGAAGGAAAGGAAAAAGGCTTTATCTATTTTATCTATCAATACTTCGACATTACTTGAGTATTTTTTGTTAGTAAATTAGTACTACTTTTACTTAAGTAAACAACTTGTATACTTCTGCCATGACCTAAGGCACATCTCTGGAATGTGGAAGGAAACCGGGGTACCAGGAGGAACCCATACAGACACAGGGAGAACATGCAAAAACTCACACAGGCAGCAGCCGGAACTCAAACCGCAACAGTGGTGAGGCAACACCACTAACCACTGCACCAGCATGCCAGCAGGAAAAAAATCACCTTCTCATAATGAATTTAATGCTTATACCTGCACCATGTGTCTTCCTGGATAGGCATCAAATCATGACCATATAAATAAATTCATGTAGTACATTTAAACTATAATGGCAAAATATGCTAAATATATTCTGGAGACAAGGTAATGTTACCACACACCCAAGATTACAATCGTCTTATACTCCTACATCCCCGTGATGAAGCTCGGTGTAAAAAATGTAGACTTGTTAATGATTCATTTAAATTGGCACTAATATGTAAAATTTATGTTTGTCCCTGCAGAGATTGTGTTAATTTCTTGTCATTTAGAGACTCCCTTTTGTTTTATCGCACTGCATTGTGTGAAGGTAGGATTAATATATGTGAAACTACACAGAGAAAGGTCTCCATTGTAATAAGTCATCTTTTTATTATAAACGACTCTGAAATTAGGTAGATTTGAATATATAAATTTTCATGAAAGTATTGTTAAGGTCTCAGTGTCCCTTCTAGTTGCTTTGGTTTATTCCTAACAAGTTACCAGTCTGTTTTACTTGTTCACTCTTCACAAGAAAACACAAGTATGAAGTTTTACTTTCTGGGCCTACTTTCAAGACCAGAAGAATGAGTGAAAGTAACCAGCAACCACATCCACTGCAGCACTGCTTTAAGAATACATTTACTGTAGCAAGTATTAAACCCTGTGCATTTTGCTGTGTATTGCCTTATTTTAAGGATCTCCAAGAAGTGGACTGCATACACTAAAATATATATACAGTACATTTCAATGATTAACGATTAAGTAGTTGTTAAGTATGGCAGACAAAATCTATTTATATCTATAATTACAACTCAAAGATAAAGAAGCCGCCATCCAAATTGTCTGAATTAGACCTCAGTATGAGATCAGCTTGAATTGATTTCTTTGTTCTCTTTAATTAAAGTATAACCAGTCTAATACAATAACCTCAAGTTTCTATACTCTTTGCCCATATGAAGTTTTTAAGATAAAAGCACCAAATTTGACAGGACTGTACATCTTTTGCTGATTTCCTATGTAGAACAAACTGTACACAGAGCTTTTCGGACAGATCATACGAACTGCCTAAGCTATGTCTAAATGTACACATACACTATGTACACATATGATAAAACATGAAAATGAGCTTTATATTGTTCAGGTGTTTGTATTTTTCCTTATAATTTGTGTACTTTTCTGCTAAGAAGGCACTTTTCCCGCTAGAGCTACCAACTTGGGAGTGTAATCATTTTCTCATTATCTTTTATTTTCCTTGTGTTCATCAAACTGCCTTCTTACATATAAAGACCCATAGAATCTAGAAAACCTTAAAGATACAGCTTAAGATGGTATGAGAGGCAGGTTGTTGGATCATTTTATGCTGCCTGTTTTGCTTTTCATCCTCTGTTTTTTCTCTTGTAGTATTTGCAGGAGTACTCAGCCAGCAGTGGGTGCTCAGCTGGCACAGCGATCTAATATGTGAGCCCACCACTGCAGGGACCCAGGTTTCAGTCCTGAAGGTGGCTTCTGGCCAAGTAGATCATCACATGCAGAAAAAATGGACTTAGACTGAAGGAGGAAATGCCGCTTAGTGGATAATCCCCCCAGTGCTGCAACAGCAACCACACTCGTTCACAGTTACACAACCCCCAACTCATACTCATGTCACTGTTGACTATGACTGCCAAAATGACACATAGCATATTCCTTCAATTAGATGCTGACACAGTGCACCATCATTTTCCATGATAATTTGTCATGAAACAGTGAGAAAGCTGAAGAGTGTGGATCTGACTACATGTGAGGCACACATGGCCGGGTGAGTTAGGGAACCAGTTGCTGTGACAACTGTTCCAGGGATGTTTTGAAGAGATGTCTGACCATATTTCCAAGGGTGAAATAAGCATACGGCTCAAAAACCCTCAACTGAGTAACAGCCGAGGTGTCAATAACTGACAGCACAACAACTGTATTTAATAATATTCAGGAAATTATTTACTACATCACAAAATCTTAAAGTCATAGGCTATACAACCACAGTTGAACTGAATTACAGTTGTAAATGTCATAGTGGTAAATACTCCAAAATAAAATGATAATGAAGGGCATAGGTACAGGTAAAATACCGTTCAGATCATCCCCTGGTATCTCTGTTGTGTCACAGATTAGTGTTCTGATGCTTGGTTAGAGGATTAAAATACTCCATACATTAGATCTATAGTTTGGATAGCTGGGATCAAATGTATTACCATTTTTAGCAGACTTTTTCTCCATTTAGTTGTTATAAATGTTCGTCATTGTGTCATGTCATTGTGCAGATCAATGACGTCGTAAGACCTGTATTAGGTTGGCTATAGTCCCCCAAAATTTGACGCACTAGGACCTGAGGGAGGCGCTGCTGCCCCATAACGTCCCTGAAACATCTTAAATACAGTCAGTACATCTAAGTTTTCAATATATGAGTGTTGGAATATTAAAATTATTCAACCTGTTTCTATTTTTAGTTCTTAAAAATAAAGTTTGATAGATCTAAAAGTTTGATAGATTTAAAAAGTTAGTTTGGTTTTGGTTACTTTTGGGTTATTTTTGTTTGTTGGGGTTTTACCAATAGCTCCTTTGTCCTCTGGCTGGTAATGGATTTTGATTTGATATTTCCTTGTCTGAAAATAAATAAAAATTAAATTGAGAAATTAATTTTCTGCTGTCAAATGTTAAACAGTCCTAAAAATTCAATCATCCAGGTTATTAAACATGAATGCAGCTACAGAGCAGATGCACCTTTGATTGAAGCAGTCTATATTCTCAGTATCTGAGTGGTGTATGTACTGCTGCTGCAGTAACATTGCCTGTATCTTTGCCTGATCAGTACCTCTTGTTTTTAGATTGACAGTCTATAAACCTTACCAATAACAGACTTTGAACGACGCTTTATAAAAAGTTGCTGCTATGAGGCTATTTCACCAAATTACATGTTTTAAATTTTATGCCAGCTTCATAATTGGGACCTTTCTGAATCATTTTTAAATTCTCCCAAGGGACTAACCTCTAGACCCCCTAGTACCCCCTTAGTCAAAGCATACCCTCCCATTCATAAATTTCTAGTGACGCCCCTGGTGTAGATCATTGCACTGTGGAGAAGGGTGTGAACTGCTCCCTTCCATATAAATGAGTTCACTGATGCCTGAGATTTGACATTGTCAGATTTGACTAATAGAGGAGACAGGAATTTATCGCCCCCACCCAGACAGCAGGGCTGATTACGCATTTATGCATTTCCAATCATAGAGGCTATATTGCGTGGATGAGATTTCACTGAAAATCTGTGAAATAACTGAAAACATTCAATCTCCCAATGAAAGGGTGAACTGCAATTGGAATGATGTTTCTAAATAGGCCTATTCCGTTCATAACTACAGAGCTACAGCAATATAGGCAATTAAAACTGCACCTTACACTTTTCAGAGTGCCCATAGGAAAAGAAAGTCACAAAGAAATTCTCATTTATTTAGTCATCTAAGATACACTTTTATCCAGAGTGACTTACAAAATGTACAAACAGATAAAATAACAAGATACAAGTACTCAGTAGTCTATAAGTATTCCTTACTAGTCATATAGCAGGGTTATATTTAGATAGATGGCCTGCTACTGTACATGTGAACCTGTCACAATCACCCCTGCTTTAACCCCCTCTGTCTCTTTTTCCAAAGCAGGTGGGGCTGTTTCATCACCTGCCTGCTTTTTCTTATAAAAACAGTATTAATACCGGGAGGACCACCTAGAACCCAAACCCTGGACTATCCTATTTGGCCAGAAACAGTTCGACACGAAAACCCATGCTTGCAAGCTCGACACCATAGCCCACGCTTGCTAGCTTGATGCTGGGATCCACGCTTGCTAGCTCGACATTAGGACCCACCAGTCTGTGCATCAGCTCACCAGACAAGTACTGGATCCTCCGCTTTCTGGCTGTTCAAGGGGTCCATTCATCTCCAGGACCAAGCTGGATCCTGCGCTCACCAGTTCCCCAAGAAACGCCTGCTTCTGCCTGCCCACTGCTGACCCCAGACTTCTTGGCCATGGCGAAGGTCCAGCAGGCACTCCAGGGGTCCTGGGATCCCTGGGTATTGATAAGGAGGCAGTAGAGTTTTCCCGGGCAGATAGCGGACGGGTCACAGATGGAGAGGCTCATCCTGGACATACTTTAAGTGCTGGGAGCGGTCAACTTTGTGCTGGTCCAGGGTCTCGTAGTCACCAGGTCTTGGGTCTTCTCACCATCATCGCTCTCAAAGTCCAGTGTGGAGACGCTCTCTCCAGAGTTCGGCACAGAGAAGCCCTCTCCAGGGTCCAGTGCAGAGATGCCCTCTCCAGAGTCAGACGCGGAGACGCCCTCTCCAGAACTGGTCAAGGCAACACTCTGTCCAGAGTTGGTTGCGACGGTGACGCCCGTTCCAGAGACGGTCACGGCGGCGTCTGCTTCCCTCGGCCATGGCCCTCTGATCTGTTTACATTCGTGTTTTTTCCCACTTCCCTGCGCCTTTTAAGTGGGGGTTCTGTCATGATCACCCTGCTTTAAGCCCCTCTGTCTCTTTTTCCACAGCAGGTGGGGCTGTTTCCACCTGCTGACTTTTCCTATAAATACCTCACTTCCTGTCCACTTTCTTGTCTTGCATTTTCACTCACCATGGTTTTCCTTGGCTCCTGTTCTTCTCCTGTCTGTTCTCCTTTCTCCCTGCATGGTTAGTCTCCTTTGTCTTTGTTCAGAGTGTACCTTGTTCTATGTCGATTTATGGTGTTCTCTTTGTAGTTTGGCCTTGTGCTAGTTGTTGAGCCTGTTAGTCTGTTGGTAGTCTTTATATGTCCAGTTGTGTTACCTGTTAACCTTTGTCTGTTTGCATACATTGCCTTGTCTTCTGTGCCCTAGCATTGTCTGTGATTCACTTGTTTGCATTTTCTTCCTGTCTGTACCTTTTGGTTGTTAGCTTTAGCTTGTTAGCCTATTGCTTGTTTTGGTCTATGTGTCCTTGCCCTGTTTGTTCAGTTGTCTAGCGTGTATTTGGTTCTATGTCTATTAGTAGTGTTCTGTATTTGTTTGCCTTGTTTCCCACTGTTCTCACTGTTAATAAACCTTCACATTTGCACATACATCCGCCTCCGTCTCCTATCTAGGTTATACTTGTGACATAACTGTAGCAAGTACAGTTAAATTAATTGTTTTCATGTCTTCAATCATCACTCAACTAACATTATAGCATTTGTAAAATGTACCAATAATAAGTCCTGCTCATAGCATCCTTGTGATTTTTTTAACATTTTGACATGTTTTCTCCTGGCTGTTAGATTTGGCAGAAATTTATTATTTATTTATTTTTAAACAATTATGGTTGGGTATTGTGGAGGGAGTTGACAGTTTGCCTGCCAGTAAATGCTCAGCTTTCACCAGCAAAGGAGAAAGGACGCTAGCCACCTGGCCATGGAGTGAGAGCTGAAAGAGAGACTGTTATAGACTCTTACAGATGAAGAGGTAGTGTCTAGACGGGATTAGAGCACTGTGTTACGAACTTTTGGTTGACTTACACTGGTGTGTGTCTCTGAGCTTGTTTTTTTTCCGGCATGTCTTTATATCACTATGCATGTCTGATTCATGGGGAATGCATTTGTGCTCCTTTAGCATACTGGTGCCACTGTTCAGACATTTTAAAAGTGAGATAAACCGAATGCACTAACTGTAATAATGTAAAACATTGCTGGCCTTAATATAATTAAAATTGTAAACATACTCATAGTAAGTACTTTATATATTTATATTCAAAGTATGATGTTTGGCATATTAAATACCAATTTTATCATTTCTTGTGTAGCATGTCCTACGTTTTATTTAACATAAAACTACTCATATGATGTATTAGGTTGGTATGTGCGCAGCCAGAGTTGAAATGAAATCTCTGCCCCTGTTGATATGTAAATGGAAACATAAATGAGAACCACCATTAAGCCTTCTGAGCTATGAAAGAGAAACCACTGAGTACTAAAAGTTTCCTATGGGTGGTGTTGTGTCTTGGATTATTTAATGATGATAATTAATACATTGGTCTCTTAGTCAGCATTAATGATGCAATACTGCTCATCTTTCAATCTGTCAAGCTATATCTGTGCTAATTACGGACACAGAGGTAAGTGTGATGTCTAAAACATAAAAATGGAAGCTTTGTTGCCCTGAATCACTTCACCCATTAAGGTTTCTTGCATAGGACGAATGCCATATTCCTGTCTGAATGAGATTTAAGAGACTTAACTAAAGAGTGAGATTAATGGAATTTTCTATTATGGACACATTTTTAAGGAAACTAAAAATACTGTATCTTGTTCCATTTGGCAAACAGAAAATAAACATTGTAGTGTACATTCTGCCATTATTTTATCACTACACTGTCAGGATAAAGGGATTGTCCATAAAGCTTTTTGGTTTGTTACGGTGATCTTTCAGGTGCATGTACCTTAATGACGTTTATCTGCAGTTATGCACCTCTAATTAAGGAACAAATAACATCATCTTTACAGACTCCACTCCAGAAAAAGTCTAATATCTAAGAGTATTTGATGAGCAGTGGAATAAATAATGTAACACTTCTGAAGGAAAGGATCATTTATTGATTCACAACCCTGTTCTAAGGAATCTTGCTCAGAAATACTTCAAATGTCCAATCTCAGTTAAAATCTGCTCTTATTTGCAGTCCTATAATTCATATACTAGTACAGGAAATATGAGCAGCTTCTTCTGAGAGCTTATTGTAAAGATGCTGAACACATACTTGCCCTAGAAATTTAAAACACAGGTCATTGGCAATGAAAAGAATAGTGCTTAGTACATGTTGCATATGTTTATGTGAAGACAGGAAGATAAAGGGAGGGAAGAGTTGAAGGCGAGTGTGTGAAGTGTGTTGCCCTTTTAGAAAGACAGATGGGTCACGGTCTATCCTTGGAGGCAAAAATCCCTGAATAGACCCTGTATATCTTCCTCAATATGCACACTCTCACACACTCACACAGTGCCTCGACCATGAGGCAGAGTAATAACTGCGCAGGAGGGGTGTAATTATCTGTAAAATGGCCCTGTGCTCAGCACTCAGAACACTAGACATCAACGTTAATTTCAAATTTCACCAGATTCTCTCCCAGCACCAACTGGATCACTGGGATTTGCAAAGTAGTTTAAAAAAAACAGTGACATTCATTAATTCTTTTAGTTTAATATTTTATCATATGCTTATTCCAATTTAGGGTTGTTGTCGGTTGCAGGGCCTAACTATCAGCACTGGGCCCATGGAGGGAATCAACCCTAAACCAATCCATCGCAGGTAACATGCGCACATGCTCACTCACGATGGGACACTTTTGAGAATCAATTTACATAATGCACGTCTTTAAAATGTGGAGTACTCGGAGGAGACGCAAGGAGACACAGGGAGAACATGCCACATAGATGTTGGCCAGGCCAGGAATCAGAAACAAGAATCTCTTTTGGCTGTGAGCTAACAATGGTGTCACAGTGTTGTTTTTTATATTTAAAACCCCAAATCAGAAAAAGTTGGGACAGTATGGAAAATTTTAATAAATAAATAAATGTTCTTTACATTTATTTTAACTTTTGTTTCATTGCAAAAAAGATGAACCTGAGATATTTCATGTCTTGTCTGGTCAACAGCCATTCCGGCATTTCAGGATTACAACACATTCCAAAAAAAGTTGGGACAATTTAGAGCTAGTAATGAATTAAAAAAAAAACTAAATAATTATGTGATTTCAAAAGTGATTATAACAATAATTTGATAGAAAAGCAGCATCCAGGAAAGGCTGAGTCTTTGATGAGCAAAGATGGTCAAATAAATCTCCAGTTTCTCAACAAATGCATGAGAAAATTATTGAAATGTTTAAAAACAATGTACCTCAAAGAAAGATTGGAAGGGATTTACATATTTCAGTCCTAACTGTTTCTGCTTTTACTTGTTTTGCATTGTCTTGTTGAAAAATGCATGGATGTCCCTGGAAAAGATGTAATCTTGAAGGAATTAATGTTGCTCTAAAATCTCAATGTACTTTTCTGCATTAATGCTGCCATCACAGAACTGAAAATGAACTTTGCCAAGGGCACTGACCAAACCCCAAACCATGACAGAGCCTTTCTTTTGGATTTGCTGAACAGTCTAGATGGTTCTTTTCGTCTCTTTTTTTCGTCTTCTTTTGGTCTAGAACACACAGTGTCCATTTTTCGACTTCTCTGAGCTTGGAGGCATCTGTGGGATGGTCCAGCCGAGTGCTCTGGACCAAAAGTACCAAAAGGACGTTCATGCATTTATCAACAAGACAATGCCAAACAAGTCAGGTTAGGACTGAAATATGGAAATCCCTTCTAGTATTTCTTTGAGGAACATTGATTTTAAACATTTCAATAATTTTCTCACACATTTGTTGACTACTGTAGATCATCTGGCCATCTTTGCTCCTCAAAGACTCAGCCTTTTGTGGATACTGCTTTTGTGCCAAATCATGATTACAATCACTTGTTTACATCACCTGTAAAGATCTATTTTTTACCTCATTACTAGCCATAAATTGCCCTGTCCAAACTTGTTTTGGAATGTGTTACAGGCTTGAAATGCAGGATTGGATGTTTATTAACAAATAAAATGAAGTTGATCAGACAAAACATTAACTATTCTGTGTTCACACTGTCAAAGTCCACTAAGGAACACTTCGATTTTTATATTTGCATTTTCCATACCGTCACAACTTTGGTATTATATTTCTGACTCTGTACTTTCAAAGCAGTTTTTTTTTTTATCTGAAAGGTTAGTTAAGCTGAAAATACACAATGTCATGCTTAATTCAAAGCTGTGTATATCAGCTCTAAAGATGTTTGTGTGGAAGTACAGACAGATGTCTGATATCCATCAGTTTCCAAGTGCATCTTATAATATTCTGAGCAATAGAAGTGAGCATGAGGGTAATTAAAATTTTAATGTTGAATGTCAAATCTCTTTCTCTTTTTTGCTCTCTCGCAGAGGAGCAGCGGTTTTTCTCTTAAAATCTTTAACAGCCCCTACATCCTTCACATCATGCCTTTATTATTTATTCAGGATTATAGATTCTGAACAGCCACCCACAAATGGGCCCTGATGTCTATCTATAGACATGTCTTAGACTCAGTTCATCCATCTACAGTGAGCACATGTATGAGCACACGTAGAGATGACGTATGTGAATCTTCATTAACTAGGAGTGTTTTTCTGTGCAAATCTAGTGGCCATGCCATTGCAGGTAACCCTTAATAACCTTAAAATAGTGCATAACCCTAAATAATGCATTCAAATTAATATTGCGATATACTTTAGATATGGCGTAAACACCAAATCTCACCTCTCATACAAATTGAATGGTGCAAAACGTAATTTGCTAAGATAGGACAAGTTGCTTCTATTGAGTTATACTTGTTGCACAGTGGCAATCCGACCCACGTGTGACCCAGGTTCAAGTCCCATCAAACACTGCCTAAGATTTGTTTCAATTTCCATTTTGATTTTGTATTTCATTTTTATTTGATCATGAGTAACATATTTACTTTGTATTTGCTTTCACATCAAGGATCTTGCTTGCTCCAAATCCAATCATTCACACTCAGTTGGGCACATGGAGGTTTTTGAACTATGAGTTTAAAAAGAAATTGTGAGTAGTAGGGAATCTTGTGTAATATCTGGAGTTCAATAAGGCATTGATAATCCTGTGAACATCAAAGTGGATGTGTGCGTAAGCCGGTGTGCGTGTTTGCTCATGTTTGCTTTTTCCCCCCATTTTTATCACTTCAGGAGGATTAATGGTCCACACCATCATACCCCACTTGATCTCTCTGTTACCAAGGCAACTACAAGGTTGCCTTATGTCTAGTTCTGGAGAAATATGACTCTCGGGTCACCACGTTGTCTCATACGCAAACTACCCAATGTCTCCAAGAAAGTCACATGACCAATGTGTTAGAATACTGCTATACTCATTTCTCATGGTTTTGACAGAATTTACAATTCAAATAACTGAGAAAGATGCACCTTAATACAACTATAATGCTACTGTTGCACTACAAATGCATGTTTGACATAAATTATTAACATAATCTGAATGTGATTCTTCTGAAATGGTCAATGTGTTACAGAGATGTTTTTATAAATGTGAGGGAGACAGCATTCCCTGAATACAGTTTCCACTGTGCTTCCTTCTGCTTTTAACAGTCAGATATTAAATGAATAAGGAGTGAGTGTATTTTTTTAAAATCAGTAGGAAGCAATGCATCTCTGCATCCAGTAAAGACAGAATCTCTGTCGTAGGTGTCGGTATATTCCCTGACATAAATGCAGTGAAAGCAAATACTTCAATAAGGTAATACTTTAATTTTGTGTGATCCTGAAAGGTCTCTCTCACTCACTCGCTCTTTGACATGAGCAAGTATTCTTTTTAGCCTCTTGACTCATGCTTAATTCTGCAGGGCCTGAGATAGTTGAACAGACACACACCATCCTACACTGTCAACAGCCAACAATCAGCAGAAATAAAGGAAATGATATGAATGAAATGATAAACCTACTGGCATATATAGTACAACCCACATTAGACATATTGAGTGTTCAAAAACAGATTGTATGCAGAGAAGCTTTTCTTTTATTCTAGCACATTTCCAATTGCTCATGGGGGACTGCTTCACTTAACATGAAAAGGGGGTTGAACTGAAGCAGAGATGGGGGAGGTTGTTGCTATGCAATGCCTGTCAGTTTTAATTACGATTTGTCCCTGTAATGGTGCTCTCTAGTGCAAGTGACAACCATCACAAACTGCACCTTTCACTAAAAAGAGAGAGCAAAACATTTAAACTTTTAAAAACATCTAATTGTAAGTAATAGTATATATAATAGAATATTCATTCTATATTATACAGTATGTGTTTTTAGCAAAAACGCAGTTGTCAGAGTTATTGACACCTCTGGAAATTATAACTGATCTACTATTTTATTATTGATTTATTTTCCTTTTCCTTGTTAGGGTTGAGGAGGCTTTGGCACTTATCCCTGGAGAATACAGGGCACAGGTGTAAGTGTGCCCTGAACAGGACACCAATCGTCAAAGTGCTCATTTATACTTATACATATCTTTTTAAACTGTATTCCTTTACATTATATTGCACTGGAGTATAAATATTAGGTGGTATTTCAGCTCACACTTGTGTGTCAAACGTGAAAGTGGTCAAGAAACCATTTTTTGTCGATTTGGATGTTTTGGTTCATTGTTCTGCTGAGTTCTTCATGGTACTATGACCACAGATCCCAGTTCTAGTCAAAGTTCCAATAGTGTCTAGAGAACTCCAGCTACTTCTGTTTGTGAATATATTAAATCAAAAGTCTTTATTCCGGATTATCTTTTAAATGCATTATGATTAGATTTGGAGACTTGGTGACTCTTAAATCTTATACCATCTCTTAATCTTTAACCGTGATCCTTAGTCTTGGTAAACATACACTTTATTAGGTACACTTTGCTAGTACTGGGTTGGAGTCTGCCTTAATTCTTCGTGGTATAGATTCAACAAGGTGCTGGAAACATTCCTCAGAGATTTTGGTCCATATTGACATGATAGCATCACACAGCTGCTGCAGATTTGTCCCATCTCCCTTTCCACCAAGTCAAGTCAAGTCAAGTCAGATTTATTTATATAGCGCTTTTTACAATGGAGCATTGTCTCAAAGCAACTTTACAGGTTTAGATTATCTTCTAATAACTACGTCCAATCTCAAATTGAGCAAGCCTAGGGCGACAGTGGCAAGGAAAAACTCCCTAGTTCTAGGAAGAAACCTTGGGAGGACCAAGACTCAAAAAGTGACCCAACCTCCTTGGGCGGCGTAGATGATAAATCTAAGAGCGAACTAAAGTCATGGAGTCAAAGTTCGAATAGAATGTGAAGTATGCACATCGGCATTAAGTGGCCCGGGTATGATGATAAAATAAAAGAGCAAAACTAAAGTCATGGAGTCTTGTCTAATAAAATGTTGAATTTTGCACAGTGGAGCTCCATCCAGATGTACATCATGGTGTAGGGCGCGTAACTGGCCGGAACACGCTCGGAGAAACACAGAAAATGTAATTAGTATTTGGATTGAGGCACAGTGTCTCGTAACAATCACTGATGCCAGTCAATCACGGATGCCAAGTGTAGCATTAGACCCCCGGCAGCATTAGCTTAGCTCAAGCTAGAAAGCTAGAAAGAGGAGAACTGGTAGGAACACAGCCAAGAGGGATCACATTAACTTGGCAAACCCACAGCGGCAAGGAAACCAGCACCCACCCCACTGCCCTGATCACCATAGACTCTTTGACTATGAACCCCCAGCTCTGCCCTTAGTCTAAGGCAAGGATGCACGAGTCACGATCACGAGGACCGAAGCCCAGTTCAGCCAGACCCGACACTCCTGGCTAACGGACAAGGCAGGCCGGCAGGCCAAACATGACTCCAGACGCCGGCCCCAGTGACCCGAGTCATCCCAGGCTAAGTCTAACCAAAAGCCTGTGTAAATAAGTATGTCTTTAGCCTAGACTTAAACATTTGGAGAGTGTCTGAGTCTCGAATGAAAGTGGGTAGTTTATTCCATAGTTGGGGGGCCATGTATGAGAAAGTCATTCCCCCTGCTATGATTTTTTTTATTCTAGGAACTAAAAGACCCTGCACCCTGCGAACGAAGTAGACGAGCTGGATTGTAAAACTCTAAGAGTTCACTCAGATAATGTGGGGCCAGGCCATGTAGAGCTTTATAAGTTATAAGAAGCATTTTGTAATCAATGCGGAATTTAACTGGTAACCAGTGTAGTGATGGTAGAACAGGAGTGATATGATCAAATTTTGTAGTTTGTGTTGGCACTCGGGCAGCTGCATTCTGAACTAACTGAAGTTTATTTATAGATTTACTAGAGCATCCAGTAAGTAAGGCGTTACAGTAATCCAACCTTGAAGTTATAAACGCATGAACAAGTTTCTCTGCATCATTAAAAGAGAGGATATTTCTAAGTTTTGCGATATTACGTAACTGGAAGAAAGCAATTTGAGTGATGCTGCTAATATGCGCATCAAAGGAGAGATCTGAATCAAATGTGACCCCTAAGTTTTTTACATATGGACTGGACAATACTGGAGAGCCAATCTAGATTTAGGACAGATGTAGCCAACCTGTCTCTCACAGCCTTGGGTCCCACTAATAGAACCTCAGTTTTATCTGAGTTAATTAAGAGAAAAATAAATAACATCCAATCTTTTATTTCCTTTACAGAGGCCTCAATTTTGTTGATTGTAAGGCTGTCATTAGGTTTGGCTGATATGTACAGCTGTGTATCATCTGCATAGCAGTGGAAACTAATGCCATGTTTACGAATAACTGAGTCTAGTGGCAGCATGTACAGAGAGAATAAAAGCGGGCCAAGCACTGACCCCTGAGGCACGCCATACTTCACTTTTGAGAGCTTAAAGCGTAGATTATTTATATGAACAAACTGGTACCGGTCGGTTAAGTAGGTTAAACCAAGAAAGTGCTAATCCCTTAACACCAAAAGTATTTTCTAGTCTGTTTAGTAAAACATCATGATCTATAGTGTCAAATGCTGCACTTAAATCTAACAGAACAAGAAAAGAAACACATCCCTTATCTGAGGACATTAACAAGTCATTTAGTACCCTAATTAGTGCTGTTTCAGTACTATGATGGGGCCTGAAGCCAGACTGAAATGTTTCATAAATATCATTCCTTTGGAGGTGACTACAGAGCTGCTGATAGACGGCTTTTTCTAAGATTTTAGACAGAAACGGTAGATTTGAAATTGGTCTATAATTAGATATCACACAAGGGTCAAGACTGGCTTTTTTAATCAGTGGCTTGATAACAGCAGAGTTAAAGGATTTGGGGACATAACCAAAGGTAAGGGATGAATTTACAATAACTAACAGTGGCTCTATAATACTAGGTATTACTTGTTTGAGTAAACGTGTAGGAATTGGATCTAATAAACATGTTGATGACTTAGACGAGCTGATCAGTGCGGATAGTTCAGTATTAGTAATTGGGGTAAAAGATTCTAGTCTTGATTTACAGATCATTAAACAGATGTCTTCACTAGTGCTGCATCTGGAAGGTTTCTGAATAGTTTGGTGATGTGATGAGCATTGAGTTTGATGCCTAATGTTTTCTATCTTATCATTAAAGAAAGTCATGAAAATCATTACTATTAAAATGACACAGAACGGGAGAATCACTTTCTGTGGGGATTTTTATTAATTTGCAGACTGTATAAAGAGAAATCTTTGATTATTCTTATTTTTCTCTATGATTGAAGAGAAGTATGCAGCTTTAGCTTTAGTGAGGGCATGCTTATACTCTGCCATGCTGTCCCTCCAAGCAATCTTAAGCACCTCCAATTTACTATGTCTCCACTTGCGCTCTAGATGCCGTGTTCTTTGCTTTAAGGTACGGGTGTGATCATTATACCATGGTGCTAGCCTTTTTTCCCTAATACGTTTGACCCTAGCAGGAGCAGTCGTGTCCGGGGTTGAGCGAAGCACACATTCTAATTGGTCATTTACACACTCAAGATGATTGATCTCTGTAGGTGTATTAAATTTCAAGTCTGGTAGGTTTTTAATAAACGCAGCTGGAGTAGCAGATGTGATAGTGCACTTGGTGTGATAACGAGGCAGAAGGATTTATTTATTAGAGATAGCTCTAAGCTCTATACTAAAAGATAGTGATCTGAAATCGAATCACTTTGCGGAAAACATCAAGGTTATCTATATTGATACCAAATGTTAATATTAGATCTAAAGTATGATTACAGCGGTGGGTTGGTCCCATCACATTCTGAGTGATACCCATGGATTCTAAAATGGACTCACAAGCAATTTTAAGTGGATCCTGCTCTTTGTCAAAGTGAATATTGAAATCACCTACAATTAAAGCCTTATCTGTTGACAGTAGTAAGCAGGAAAGAAAGTTAGCAAATTCCTGAAGAAATTCTGAATAGGGACCAGGAGGGCGGTAAATAGTGATAAGCTGAAAAGAGTGTGGTTTTGACTTCCATAATGATGGATCAGTCACATTAAGAATCAGTATTTCAAAAGAATTAGCCTTGTATTGGGATTTAGCTGTAACACCTAACTCTTTGTCAAAAAAATGTAGCTATGCCTCCCCCCTGACCATTAGGACAAGGGCGACTAGCATGACTGTATCAAGGAGGGGAAGCTTCATTTAAGGCTAAATATTCATCAGGTCTAATCCAAGTCTCAGTGAGACAGAGAGCGTGTAAGCGTTTATCAGTGATCATTTCATTTACAATCACTGCTTTGTTTGTAAGTGATCTAATGTTAAGTAATCCTAGCTTTAGTCTAATGTTGTTATTTCTTTGGCAGCTATCTGTGTTTATACAAATGAGGTTATTAAAACAGACTTTTTGAGAGTGTTTACGTTTAGGGCAGATGCGGGTAACAGACACAGTTTCAATAATGTGGGTTCTGGTTGACAGTGCATGGCTACCAGCAGAGAGTTGGTTAAGCCGGTCTGTCTGCTGCCTGACCCCTGCTCTGGATAGTCAGCCCCTAACCAATTGGGCCATAAGACTATGGGCAATGTTGCAGGAGATGAGAGCAGCACCCTCCAGAGTGGGATGCACACCATCCCATCCTAAAAGGCCAGGCTTACCTTTAAAGGCTATCCAGTTGTCTATATAGCCCACGTTGTTTTCAGAGCACCAGTTGGACAGCCAGCAGTTCAGCGACCATAACCTGCTGTAGGCTTGGTCACCTCGCCTCATTGGGATGGGGCCAGAGCAGACTACAGCATCGGACATTGCCTTCGCCACGCTAACCACCTCTACAAAATTAGCCTTAGTAACCTCTGACTGACGAAGGCGTATATCATTAGCCCCTACATGAATAACTATCCTAGAGAATCTGCGGCTCTCGAGTTCACTAAGACTCGTTACAATGTCCTGCACTCTGGCTCCGGGGATACAGAGAACTCTAGCTGCTGGTGTCCCTAAAGGGGTAGCAAGTTTCACATGTCATAAAATAGAGTCACCTATGACCAGAGCTCTTTCAACAGGCTGCTCAGTAGGTGTTTCACTGAGGAGGGCAAACCTGTTGGACACGTGATCAGGTAAAGAGTGGTGCTCTCGTGGACTAGCCTTAAGACTACGTCGCCGAACCGTCGCTCACTTCCCTGCTGCGAGGACTCTGCCGGGGCTCTAACTTCACCTTTGGCATCCAGATCTGCTAAGCTAGGAGCTGAGCTAGCCTTCTCTAATGTCTGGATGCGCGCCTCTAAAACTACAATCTTCTCCGTCAGACTGGCTACAAGCCTACACCTATCACAAGTAAAATTTACACTAATGGCGGAGGAAAAATAGCTAAACATGCCGCACTCAGCACAGGGAACAAGCACAGCAGAAGCCATGTTAGTACAATTAATGAATTAAAGGTACTTAGCTTCGGGTGGTGTTGTGGGGTGCCGAGTGAAGATATGGTTCAGCTGCAGCCGATGATCTAATGCAATGCTCGATTAAAGCGTTAATACAAATTAAGTCAATGCAAAACATCACAAAAAACTAAGTCTCAGAAAGAAAGTGGGAAAAGTCTGTAAAAAGTTATAAAAACACACACTACTGCAAAAGAAGACGCAACTCTGGTTATTAGCTAATGGCTAACTACTGCGAACACAAGCCGGTATACCTGTAAAGTTACTAAATAACGATTAGCGCAAAAACATATAATCCGCCGGTACGAGAGTAAAATGATTAAGATGTTGTAAAAACCTACTATATATACGATTATATATGATACAGATGCGATCGGGAATTAAAATATATCAAAGGTATCAAAGGTAACCACACCCCAAAGGTGCTCTATTGGACCAAGATCTGGTGATTGTGGAGGCCATTTTAGTACAGTAAACTCATTGTCATGTTTGTGTTAGGGATTCAAAGGATCCCACTAAGGTAACTCGTATGAAACCCAAGATGCAGATCTACGGACAGACACTGACTTTAGAAAAAATGAAAGATTTATTTACAACAAAGTCAAAGTCAGAGATAACCAAACGAGAATAACCCAAATCCAGAAGGTTGATGCAAAGCCAATTGAGTCCAGGGAGTTGGAAAAGGCAGAACAAGAGAATGGAGAACCAGACCAAGTGCAGCAGCGGATGGTGGATTGCTTCCACGAACCAGGAGAGCTTCTTGCCAGTAGTGCAACCTGGGCAGCAATGGAGAAGCAAGCAGAGAGGGCCGGAGGCTGTAGCAAAAGGAAAACTGAGCATAAGCACCAGATTGGAAAAGCAAAAGCTTCATGGGAGCCGAAAAGCCAGTAGAGTCAAGGAGCAAGGCTTGAAGCTAGAAGCTAAAAACTAGGAACTGGAGCTAATAGCTAAAGACTAACTGTGGTGATCTGGTGAATTCTGGAAGTCTGAGCCCGGAGATTTATGGAGAGGTGATCATCAGGATTGGGTGTGGAGTGAAGGGTGTAAACTCCAGAGCCAATCGATCTCTGTGGATGCAAACACACATAACGTGCACACCACACTCAAGAAAACATAGAGCGAGACATGGAACGTAGGGTGAATACACATATGGCGAGGAAGCTTTATGCATTAGGAAAGCAGGCACTTACCAAGGTCCCCAGCATGGGGTTCAGGATGGTGTTTGGGGGTGTCCATGCTCAGAAATTGAGACAAAGGGGCCCGGACAGTCTGGGTAACAACTTGGGGTTCACAGGGTGTGCTCGGAGAGGGTATGGAGTCCCGGAAGCCCTCAAAGACTGGGACTGTCTGGCTCAAGGCGGTGGGACTAGGGTGGGTGGCCTGGGAAGAATGCAAAGACAAACGTTTGAGATTACGGATTAATTCACCTGACAACAAACAATTCTATTAGTTTCGAGCAAAGTCTATAATATCTTGTTGTGCTGAACCAACCAAGCCTCCTGTCAGTTAAGCATCACACCAATGGCTAGCGAGTTTGTTGCCTGCGGTTCTGCGGGTTCCATGAATGGCCAGATTGATCCGAAGGATCCCACTAAGGTAATTTGTATGGAACGAAAGATGCAGATCCACGGACAGACAACGACTTTAGAAAAAATTAAATATTTATTTACAACAAAGACAAAGTCAGAGATAACCAAACAAGAACAACCCAAAACCAGAAGGTTGACGTGAGGCCAGTTGAGTCCAGCGAGTTGGAAATGATGGAATGGGAGAACGGAGAACCAGATCGAGTGCAGCAGCGGAGAGTGGATTGCTTTCACGAACCAGGAGAACTTCTTGCCAGTAGTGCAACCCAGGCAGCAATGGAGAAGCCGACAGAGAGGACTGGAGGCTGGAACAAAACAAAAATTGAGCAAAAGCTAGAGGCTAGGAACTAGAAAGCTAGGAACAACGGCAAGGATCTAGAGTGAACCCTGACAGTTTGAGAATCCAGTTTGAGTAGATTAGAGCTTTGTAACATGTCATGTTATCCTGTCGGAAGTAATCATCAGAAGATAGGTACCCCGTGGTCATAAAGGAATGGACATGGTCAGCAACAATACTCAGGTAGACTGTGGTGTTTACCCAACCCAAATTTGAAGCTGCAGTTTGCTTCTCTTTGCTAACAGGAGTGTGCTATAGCCCATCTGCTTCAAGGTTTGATGGATTGTGCATTTATATATGCTGTTCTGCATACCTCGGTTGTAAAGAGTTCGTTATTTGAGTTACTTTTGCTTTTCTGTCAGCTGAAACCAGTCTCGGACCTCTGTCAATGAGATTTGTTTTCGCCCATAGAATTGCTTACAGGATATTTTCTCTGTAAACCCTATAGATGGCTGTGTGTGAAAATTCCAGTAGATCAGCAGTTTCTGAAATACTCAGACTAGCCCTTCTAGCACCAACGACCAAGACACGTTCAAAATTACATAAATCACCCTTTCTTCCCAAGTCTAATGCTCAGTTTGAACGTCAGCAGGTTGTCTTGACGATGTCTACATGCCTAAATGCATTGAGCTGCTGCCATGTGATTGGCTGATTAGATATATTTGCATTGACGTGCAGTTGAACAGGTGTACTTAATAAAGGTAGCATTGTCCAAATCAACTGCAAATGTTGAGACATTTTGTCTCACCTGACCTCTGTCTACTGCTGCCACAAGTCTTCCATAGAGATTTTCCATGAATGGTAAGAGGTGTCCTCTATTATATGTCCCAAGAATAGACTTCTGCAGCAACAGTCCATCAGTGCATATTGCATGACACATTGTGTCTGATGTCCTGATGTCTGACTAGGAACGTTCACCGATGCACTTTTCCCAAGCACATTTCTTCCTTGTGGTCTGTCTCGTTGACAGCCCATGATTTATGACATGATCAGTGACAGTAGCTCTAATCTCATCTGTTAATACAGTTCTTGACTATCCTTGCTGTATGAATATCTCACTCTCCAACCTACTACTACTACTATCTACGTTCTCTTCCAACTGCTTCTCTTTGTCTGGGTGAGTCCAAATTGAACATACGAATTTGTAGAGATCCTAATGATACTGGACGGAAAACACATGGTTAGGTCATCATATACATTTAGAATCAGTTGTATAATTGGCATTTGTATTAAACAAAAATGTAAGATTACTGCATAAATTAAGAAAACTGCCTCCATCAGTTTTGACTTGCAAAACTTGGCATGCTGTTACGTTGCAGGCAGATATGTAAATGAATACAGGTGTGGTCTGATAATACACTTGGTCTTGCCACAAGAAGATGAAAAAAAGTGCTTCCCCTGCTATCTATAAAAAGGCTCTCAGAGGCTACGTTTGAGTAGTATACCTCTTGGTGAGAGATCACTGACTGCTAGACACGCACCTACGACACAGTTGAAGATATTTTGCCCAGTTGACTTTGACAGGGGTTGCATCATTGGACTGAGAGAAGCAGGATGTTCGATTTGACTAATTGCCTGTCATTTAGGCCGATCTGACTTAGCTGTTAGGAGGTGTTGGGGGCAGTGGTTCCATGAGGACATGCATACACATTGAACAGGCTCTAAATGGCCCAGACAGACCACCAGTAGAGAGGATCATTTGATCCACCGGCAAGCACGAGCAGCTTCCACAGTTTCATGTCCACCATGCAGACACAGGTGGCACCTTCACTACATACCCCTGTCTTTGCCCAAACCATTTAACAGAAGGAAATTTGTCATCATGGCATCCATTATGCGTCCTGCCATTGACAGCCAACCAATGTCGTCTTTGTTAGCGTATTGTCTTTAGTGACGAATATAGGCTCTGTTTGGGATCCAACAGCGGTTGAGTTTGAGTATGGAGGCTTCAGTCTTGCCTTTAATGTGGAGCTACACACTGCCCCAACTGCTGGTGTGAGCATCTGGGGAGCAATCGCATATGACAGTCGGTCACCCCTAGTAGTGATACAAGGGACAGTTACAACTCAGTGATATGTGCAGGACATCCTGCGGCTACACGTGACCTCTCATGGCAGGGCTTCCAATGAGCTTTTTTGAGCAGGATAATGCTTGCCCACACACAGCAAGGGTTTCCCTGGAATGTCTTTGCCAGATTGCAACACTTCCTTGTCTTGCCTGGTCGCCAGAGTTATCGCCAGTCAAGCTTTTATGGGACCAGCTGGGATACTAGCTTTCTCAGACTATGAGTGCAGATATCTCCTCTACAACATCAGGAGAATTCAACTGTTCCTTTCCAGGGAAGTCACCCAGATGCTTGTCCCATCTCTTGTTCTATCAAAACTAGATTACTGCAGTGTTCTTCTGGCTGGTCTTCCAATGCGTACAATCAGATGCCTGCAACTTATTCAGAATCCTGTGTTGATCTGGTTTTCAATTTGCTCAAGTTTTCCCATGATCCCTACGTTCTATTCACTGGCTCCCTATAGGTGCCCGCCTCAGATTCCAAACCCTGAAGCTCAGCTACAAAGCCAAAATGGATCCTCCACTCAAGATTAAAGGAAGACATGCATCAAGACTCTTCTCCATCATTGCACCCAGTGGTGCTCCCTGTGAACGGCTGCATTACCGAGTTATTTTCCCAGTGTTGTGGTGTATGTCTGTTCAGCTCTGGCGGCATCGTGTGGCAAAAGTGCAGGATTTTCCCATGTGCCTTTTTCTCCCCGACAGCCATCTATCAACGTGCCTGCAGACCATCTAGAGCAATCAGCACACTCCATTTAAGAAGCGACTTAGATCATGACTGGTTGCCGGTTTGTCAGTTTGTAAACACCGGTAATTCATGGTCCAAATGACCTGTTTGCTCTCTAGTCCTTAAGACTAACTTTTCTTTGTTTATATTTGTGCTGATGCTTTTTTTCTTGTGCATCTTTTGAAGTCTGCTGCTGCGCTTTTGAATCACCACTTTTGGACGATGAACCAGTGCTCTCATCAGGGACACAACGGACCTCTCTCTCTTGCCAGCACGGAAGCTCGCATCTCGGTTCCTTCCGGCATCTCGGACCAGATCGCCACGGATCGCTGTTCACTGCACCACAGACCAAACCACCTTTGTAAATAAACTGCACCTTTTGAAATTGATTCTGACTCTGATCTCTTGTGTGTCACACTGCACATTGGTTCGAAAAAAAAAACAGAGTGTGTGCTTAGGGTCGTTGTCTTGCTGCATGATCCACCTTCTCTTGAGATTCAGTTCATGGACAGATGTCCTGACATTTTCCTTTAGAATTCTTTGATATAATTCAGAATTTATTGTTCCATCAATAATGGCAAGCCGTCCTGACCCAGATGCAGCAAAACAGTCCCAAACCATGATACTACCACCACCATGTTTCACAGATGGGATAAGATTCTTATGCTGAAATGGAGCGCCACCTCGCTCACCGAGGACGTCCAGAGCGCCACTTTGCTCCATGAGGACGTCTAAAGCATCACGCCATCCCCTGAGGTGGTCCGGAGCCTCTCGCCGCAGCCGGGGAGATGTCCTGAGCTCTCCGCTCTACCTGAAGGACGCCCTGCATATACATTTGCTGTTCCGCACCCTCAGTCCGACCATGTCAGCTTTTGTGGCGACCAGAGTCCCCCGAGGCTTTTCCCCCAACGGAAGCCTCCAGACACCGCCGGGCATCCCCAGGTGGTGTGGGCCTTTTTGGGAAGTCCGAGGATAGACTCCTTGGTGGGGGGGGACACTGTTATGAGCCACGGCCAGGACCTGGGATTTTTTCTGTTGGTGAGTTGAACTACATCATCCATTGCCCGCAAACCCTTGCGGGAACAAGACTAACCACATACAGCTGGGAGGAGCCCTTTATAAGCACAGCTCTTCCCTATGCTGTCGCAGTAGTATTGTCTCGCCTTGCTGAGCGTCTGGTTTATGTTTGTGTCACGCTCTTCCCTTCTTAGGTTTTCCCCATTACGGCTCTCTCCGCCGAATCTGCCCTCGCTGGATTACCTGGACTTCCACCTTACAGGTTTTGCCGAATCGGGTATGTGCGCGGCTGCGCCCGCTATTATAGGTTTAACATTACCTTTGCATTGATTATCGCGTGTTAGCTCCCGATTGCTCTGCGCTAGCTTATTTAGCCTCTCGCTAACTAGGGTGACGTCATGTTAGCCTGCGTGCCCTTGTACTAAGCTTCCCTTGCTTCATTATCTTCGTTCCCCTTGGTTATGGCTATTACTAGCCGTGTATGTTTCTCCTACACTTTGGGGTTTGCTTAGTTAATAAACATTTGTGTTCTTCTGGAATCTGCACTGTTGTCTGCCTCCCTTCCTTTCCTAAGTACCCACCAGACGTAACACTCGGAAGAGGTACTGTACCAAAAAGTAGGTTCTGAGAGCCTTTTTATAGGGCAGTGGGGGAAGCACTTTTACGCCCTCTTGTGGAAAGACCCAGTGTCTAATCAGACCACATATATAATCATTTACATATCTGCCTGAGACGTAACTGCATGCCGAGTTTTGCAACAATCCAACATTTATAACTGGGTGCGTTATTTTTATTATTTTTTTGTCAATGAATGTATTTAGGCATGTGCAAAATGGAGTTGTAGTTATAGAGTTCTGCTAGTGTTCAAATTTGGGTGAGAGAAATGATCATAAATTTTTAGACAAGTGGTTATTAAATGCATTTTGTGTCAAATTTACACTTTGGTCCACAATGTAATGTCAACTGTGTGAAGAGTTTTGAAAAAGTAAACATGGAATAAGAAATTCAATAAGATATATAACCACCGATGCATCTAAGGTGGAAATATATCTGATGGCTCCAGCACTGTTCTGTATCATTTAATCTAACATTCATTTCTCCTAGCACAACTCCAAAAACCTAGGTTCTGATAACATGCAAAATGTGGTTTTGAGGGTGCATTGAATAGAAATCATGTTTATATTTGGTGAATGTATTGTGTGCGTTTTTTATTTTATTTTTGATTAAGTATTCCTAAAAAGAGAATAAAGACTTACATAATGCAGCTTTTCTTTGCATTAAGTTTAATAAAATGCTAATAAATTAGCCTCTAGAGTGTTAACCTGGTCTCCAGTGTATGTTGTGTACACCACTCTACTTAATAGACATGGGTGTGGGTGTGCAGTGTTCACTGTCAGCATGACTCATCAGCAAGTTGTGCAGAATGGTATAACACCCAGTGCTATGACCAAAGGACAAAAGAACTGAGCATTTTTCAGAACGAGGTAATACAGTATGTACAAAAGGACACAAGGACACACACACACACACACACACACACACACACACACACATAAGCTCTGTTCAATACTTCACACTTGCTACAGAGCACACATATTGTTCAAGATGCTACTTACAGCTAATGTTAGTATTCAAGATATGCACACTCAGTTACAAAGGCAGCAATAAACATTCTACACACACACACACACACACACACACATCACAGAAAGAAATTCAAATAACCTTGGGCACACTCATTGTATTTCAGTTACTGAATATATGGTTGCAAGAAGACAAGATGAATCTCGTTTCTGCCTGTACATGAATGATGTATTGTGTTCATCAGTAGTAGTGGTAAGGTACTGGACTATGGACCAAAAGGTCCAGGGTTCAAATCCCACTTGTGCAAAGCTGCCACTGTTGGGTCCTTGAGCAAGGCCCTTAACCCACAATTGCTTGGATTGTAAGACTGTACCAATTGTAAGTCGCTCTGGATAAGGGTGTCTGCTAAATGCTGTAAATATAAATGTAACTTTCAAGAAGCCTTCAATGAGGACTGTGTGCAAGTTGTGGTTCAAGCTGGAGTACGTTCCGTGATGTGAAAGGTTTTGCTCATTATCTTCATCATTATCATCATCAGATGTCGATGTTATAACATTTTATCAGGTATCATCTACTAAATAACTAAATGTAAATGTAATTTACAGCCACATATCATAGCACATACATTTAATTCTTGCAGATTTCCCAGGAAATTTTTCCATATCAATATGTTGCATTGCTTTTCTCTAGAAAAAGAAATAAGGGTGAGATCTGATAGACACAACCCCATCGTTTTTAGGTACAGCTTAGCTCAACCCTGGACAGGGTTCCAATCCATTTTAGGGCATATGTACTCACACTCATACACACACTCACACATCAAGGACACTTTAGAAACTCCATTTAACCTAACATGTCTTTATAATGTGGGAGGAAAGTCAGGCTTTATGTGCCTTTTTACAGGACAGTGAAAGCAGCCTCTGAACCATAATGGTGTTAAACAAAGGAAGTGACTCCTACTGAGAGTCCTAATGAAACAGAAAGGGCAGTTGCTTGCAATGCTCACTGGCATTACCTGAGTGTTACATGTCATTTTCATTCCACAGCTCATTCCCCTGCTTCTTTTGCTGCTCTGTGTGTGCATGTGTGTGTGACAAAGAGTCTGATGTCTTATGTTCTTAGCATATGACTCATCAATAAGGACAGAAGTGCACCGTGGAGTCATTCCCAAACATACCCCTTACCATGCAGCTCAGTGAATTGTATTCTAATCTAATCATTTTATCTGCCAGTCTTACCAATGCACAGCATGCAGTCATCTAGAACATTACCACACATTTACGGTGGTAGTGCATGAAAGTTCATGAACCCTTTAGAATAATCTATATTTCTGCATAGATATGACCTAAATGGCATCAGTTTTGTCACAAAAAAATGTCACACAAAAAATAGTATTCTAAACTAATATATTATTCTTGGTCATTTTTGATTTAGAGATCTGTGAGTAACAAAAGTATATGAGCTTTTATTTTCAGTATCTGGTGTGTTCCCATTGTGCAGCAATAACTGCAACTAAACATTTCTGGTAGTTGTTGCCCCACACAGAATAGCTTCAACTTTGGGAAGTTGTTGGGTTTCCTCACATGAACTGCTCGCTTCATTTTCTGTTAATATGTTGGATTAAAGTCATGGCCATTCCAAACCAATAACTTTATTCTTCTTTAAAGTCTTTGAAAGAATGACTGCTGCAGGACTCACATTCTATTGAGATAGATAAACACACTGATGCTGGATGGGAGGACCTGGATTGCAATCTCCATTCTAGTTCATCCCAAATGGTGTTGGATGGGGTTTAGGTCAGGGCTCTGTGTGGGCCAATCATGTTCTTCCACACCAACCTCCCCCCGCCATGCCTTTATGGACCTTGCTTTGTGCACAGTCATGCTGAAACAGAAAAGTTGGTTTAAAGTTTCTCGTTTAAACCAAAAAGAAGAGCAGAAGAGCACATCATGTCAGTCAATATCTGAAAGCTGCCAGTTGAAGGCTGGAGAAAATGTAGCCTGGTCTGATGAATCTTGATTGAGGTTAGAATATGGTGCCAACATCATGAATCCGTTGACCCAGCCTAACTTGTATCAACAATTCATGACAATGGGGGAGCTTGTAATGGTGTAAGGAATGCTCCTTTTACACTTTGGGAAAGTTATTACCAATCAGTTATTACAAGGCTTGCATAGAACAGCCTTTTTGAGTATTGTTGTTCACCATGTGCATCCCTTCATAATTTACCCATATTCTAATGGCTACTTCCAGCATGATAATACACCATGTCACATTCAATGAAGAGAGAGTTCAGTGTTCTCCAGTGGACTTTACAGTTACTGGAACTGTATCCAGTAGAACATCTTTGAGAATAGGTGGTAAGATGGGAGATTGCGCTTGATGAGCGTAGTTACAGTGTGGGACTGTGCTCAATGAGTTGCTTAGAATGGGAGATTTTGATGAATGTAGATAGAACATCAGGCTCAAGTCTCCTACATCAAAGTAAAAGAGCAATAAAATCTTAACTACCCCATGCTTTAAACAGCAATCTCATACCACAGCTAGTCATGAATTCCGTGTTCCTTCCTTCCTTCCTTCTGATCTGTGACTTGTCTGAGTTTAATAAAGCAGCTCTAATATCTTGGCTCATGTTCTGACTTCAGGGTTATAAGTTGTCCAGCTCACCCCTCCCTTTCTTTTATTCTCCCTGCCTCAGTCTCTCCTCTCTGTGATCATCAAGATCATCATCATCAGTATTATTATCACTGTCAGTGTTTTATAGAATGATGTACGTACCAAAAGCTATAGTTTGATTTAGAAAGCTTCTATTCTGGTAAGGATATTCTGGCAGAAACACATGTACGTATCACATTTATTTAATGAAAATGCCAGCAAGAACAATGTTAATGAGTCAGTGATTCACACATAATACACTAAATGGGTAAAACTGTACACCTGAGCCCCATATAGGTATAGTGACTATTATATCTAAAATTACAGACATTAAATTTCAATGGCTTCCCCTTGCTTCAATAAGAGCACCCTCTCGTATTGGATGAATTTACAGTACATTTTGGAAAAGTACTGGAACAACAGCAGATATTTGCTTCCCTTCAGCTCCAAGAGCATTAATAAGACTGGACTTTGATGTTTGGTAAAAAACGAAAAGTCTGTCTTGTAAGGTGGAGAACAGAGGTGGCAGGAGTAAGTTCTTTACTGAAGTAAAAGTACTGCTAAAATGATTTAAAAAATAGCCAAGTGAAAGTTAGATATTTTGCTCAAGTAGAAGTATAACAGTACATGCTACTAAATGCACTTAAAGTTAAAGAAGTAAAAGTATATATTTAGAAAGCCTTTCTAACTCCATTTTTGAAACAGAATGTATTTTATTGAGGGCAAGAGGTAGACATCCATAATACCAAGGGTATATAATGGTTTATACAGCAACTACTCTATCATCTGCAAAAATCATACAAAAATGTCATGATCATTTTTAGCTAACCACAGCAAAACAGAATAAAAACATTTTCAGACATGAGGAACCAAAATATACAAATATTTTTGAATTGTCTATAGATGTTGCTAAATCACTCATAACTAGACATACCAATAGTGAGTAATGCGGAATATCATGATATTCTACATATAACCCAAAACAATAGTTATCACTGACTATTACTGCATTTTAGTCAAACAAACAGCAGTTTCACTATTTATTAAAGCAGTTCTTCTTTTAAACACTCCACTACACTATCCTGTTGTCGTCAGCAAGGGTTCTGCTATTTGGCTTGGGGAAAAATGTAAAAAACAAAAAGAAAATATTTAGATAACTAAAACACATTTTATTGTCAAGTATGACACCTGTTTTGAAAATGTAGTTAGTAAAAATTACATATTTTTCTTTTGAAATTTGGCAACTAAAAGTAAAAAGTATTGAGTTAAAGAAGTAGTCGTCAAGTACAGATACCTAAAAAATACTTAAATACAGTAAGTAAATAAAACATTTAAATAATTTTCTTGCACATTTGTTGATAAACTGGAGATCCTCTGCCCATATTTACTTCTCAAAGACTCAGCGCTTTTGTCATGATCATGATTGTAATCACCTGTTGATATTACCTGTTTGAAATCACATCATTATTTAGTTTTGCTTTTACCTTATTACTAGACATAAATTGCCCTCGTCCCAACTTTTTTGGAATGTGTTGCAGGCCTGAAATGCAGGAATAAATGTTTATTTATAAATTAAATGACCACCCTGGGATTGAACCCCTTCTTGCTGTGAGGTGGCGATGCTATCCAATGAGCCACCATGCTGCCCTCATCTGCAATGAAATATAAGAAACAGGAAACGTAAGGAACACTTCATATATTTTTTATTTGCATTTTCCACACAGTCCCAACTTTTTCTGATTTGGGCTTGTAATAACAAGTGGTGTCCACATATTTTGTGTAGATTACATCATAGGAAATATGAAAAAAAAATAGTTCAATTGAATGGTGGCATGGTGGATCTGTGGTTAGTATTGATACAGCACAGGTTCTCCATGTGTCTGCATGGGCTTCCTCCAGGTACTCTGGCCCTCCCACTTCCAAAGAATTATTATTACAGAGGTTCCTTAGTTCTCATCATTAATTCATTCCAGAAGTCTTGTTGAGAACTGAAACCATGAATACCAAGCAAATTTTTCACATTAGAAATAATGTAAATTGAATTAATCCATTCTAGACCCCTGAAAATCCACACCGTATAAGGCATTATATGCATTAATGGAGTTGTATTGTAAGGTGCTCCCTGATTTACGAAGGGGATACGTTCCGACAAATTAATCATAAGTTAAATGTAACATGACCTGAGGTGTTTTATGAGTGTTAAGTAGAGAGGTCTATACTTTATAATACTTTATGATAAGTAATGATAAGTAAGTTAATGTTTAAAACAATTACGTTGGCCAAAATAATTAACACAAAGCTTGTTTTATAATAAAGTGTTGAAAAATCTAATGTAATTTGGTAAATGATGGATAGAAAGTGAAAAGTAAAAGCAACACTTACTCTATTGGTGAACTCAGGGCACTAGCATAGCTGCTAAGCTAACTGTAGCCTGTGTTCTGGAGCATTCAAATCCTGTTTTGCTTATAAACTAACCTTTTTAGGACCCATACAGACTTATTTGCAAAAAGAATACAGTACTGTAGAGGTAAATTGACTCATGAATCGTGAATTGAATTTCAGCTGAAACAAGTCGCACAGCTCGACTCACACTTTTTTAGTTTAATCAAGTCTGCTGAGCACCGATTAAATTACAGAGTACTGAGGAAATTCTTCTTGTCAAAATGCATCAAGAACAAAATTCGACGAGTTCCAAGATGGTTGAGAGCAGAGGTACAACTGTACTTCAATTAGTGTCTCCAAATGTGAACCAGAATTTGATTAAGCAGGTATGATAATGAATGAATGAATGAATGAATGAATGACGTTAACTGAAGAAAAAAATTAGACGACAGCTTAGAGGCTTTAACTTGCATGTACTAGGTTGAGATACAGATCAAGAATATATACAAGCTCCCTTATTTAGGGCTTTCTATCAGTATAGTATGGCACAGGACAGACAGAATCTCACTCCATTATCGAAGCTTACCTTCCTTCCATTAGAATTAGTGTTTATGTGTGGTGATTGTATGAGTCAGCCAAGGACAATGATATTCTGGGGAGCATTAGAGATCATAAATTTTAGTGATTCAGTGTTCAGGGACCCAGTGTACATCTCTAGGGGAACAGTGCACATGATTATCCTTCCTGTCCCTAGAGGTCAACCATCTAAGATGTGTATGTGTAGGAATTTGTTCAGTCAGCCAAGAACAATGTTAAGCATCTATATACTCATCTAGAAAGCTGCACAGAGTCGAACCGTGTTTGAAAAGATCATATCAGAGCATGAACACCACGATATACAGTGGGGCACAAAAGTATTTAATCAGCAACTGATTGTGCAAGTTCTACTACTTAGAAAGGTCTGTAATTTTCATCACAGGTACACTTCAACTATGAGAGACAAAATGAGAAAAAAAAATCCAGGAAATCTAAATGTAGGATTATTAAAGAATTTAATTGTAAACTATGGTGGGAAATAAGTATTTGGTCAATAACAAAAGTTCAACTCAATACTTTGTAACATAACCTTTGTTGGCAATGACAGAGGTCAAACGTTTCCTGTAAGTCTTCACCAGCTTTGCACACACTGTAGCTGGTATTTCGGCCCATTCCTCCATGCAGATCTCCACTAGAGCAGTGATGTTTTGGGGCTGTCGCTGGGCAACACAGACTTTCAACTCCCTCCACAAATTTTCTATAGGGCTGAGGTCTGGAGACTGGCTAGGCCACTCCAGGACCTTGAAATGCTTTTAACAGAGCCACTCCTTCATTACCCGAGCGGTGTGTTTGGGATCATTGTCATGCTGGAAGACCCAGCCACGTTCCATCTTCAATGCTCTCACTGATGGAAGGAGGTTTTGGCTTAAAATCTCACGATATATGGCCCCGTTCATTCTTCACTTAACACGGATCAGTCGTCCTGTCCTCTTTGCAGAAAAGCAGCCGCAAAGCATGATGTTTCCACCCCTATGCTTCACAGTAAGTATGGTGTTCTTGGGATACAACTCAGCATTCTTCTTCCTCCAAACACGACAAGTTGAGTTTTTACCAACAAGTTCTATTTTGGTTTCATCTGACCACATGATATTCTCCCAATCATCTTCTGGATCATCCATATGCTCTCTGGCAAAGTTCAGACATGGCTTAAGCAGGGGGCACGCCTGGCACTGCAGGATCTGAGGCCCTCTCAGCATAGTGTGTTGCTGATGGTAGCCTTTGTTACTTTGGTCCCAGCTCTCTGCAGGTCATTCATCAGGTCCCTCCGTGTAGTTCTGGGATTGTTTTTTCACTGGTCTCATGATCATTTTGACCCCATGGGATGAGATCTTGCGTGGGGCCCCAGGTCGAGGGAGATTATCAATGGTCTTGTATGGCTTCCATTTTCTTACAGTTGCTCCCACAGTTGATTTATTCACACAAACCTGCTTGCCTATTGTAGATTCACTCTTCCCAGCCTGGTGCAGGTCTACAATTGTCTTCCTTGTGTCCTTTGACAACTCTTTGGTCTTGGCCATGGTTGAGTTTGGAGTCTGACTGTTTGAGGCTGTGGACAGGTGTCTTTTATACAGATAACCAGGTCACACAGGTGCCATTAATACAGGTAACAAGTAGAAAACTGAAGAGCTTCTTAAAGAGGAAATCTTGCTTGTTTGTGGGTGACCAAATACTTTCACCATGATTTATAATTAAATTCTTAAAAAATCCTACAATGTGATTTTTTTCTCATTTTGTCTCTCATAGTTGAAGTGTACCTATGAAGAAAATTACCGACCTCTCTCATCTAAATAGGAGAACTTGCAGAATCAGTGGCTGATTAAATACTTTTTTGCCCCACTGTACAATAGATACTGCTGTATTCTTATTCTCGAGCATGGGAGTAGGAACCCCTCCTGTGGGTCTCAAGGTGCAGTTCAATCAGAAGTGTCCCATATCACTACAATAGAAGAGATTCTGTCCTTACTGAGCCATTCTATTAATTTACTGAAATTCTCACATGCCCTACATCCATACTCTCCATCTCAATTTGTCTCAAGTGTGCTATTCTACGTTTTGTGAAGTGCTAGTGGATGCCAGGCTGAGAGGCTAAGAATATCCATCCTCATAACAAGCTGGATGAATGTACTCGGGCCATAGAATCATCAAAACAAGCAGGTCATTACATAGGCCTTGACAACAAAGTTATACGCACCAGTTAAATCCACCCTCTTTCTGCTGTGAGCATGCAAAATGTGAGTTTAGTCAGCAGCAGACCTGTTGAGTCTTCACTGTAACAATCAGTTATCCAATCACGGATCACTTTGAATTGTTGAATTTCACACTCATTGTTTATACTGTGTATATATAAAGAGAACCCAGTTAAACAAATGGGACAAAAATATTATACTTGGTCATTTATATATTAAGGAAAATGATCCAATATTACATATTAGTGAGTGGCAGAAGTATGTGAACCTATGCCGTCAGCATCTGGTGTGACCCCCCTGTGCAGCAATAACTGCAACTAAACGTTTCCTGTAACTGTTGATCAGTCCTGCACACCGGCTTGGAGGAATTTTAGCCCATTCCTCCATACAGAACAGCTTCAACTCTGGGATGTTGGTGGGTTTTACATTAACTACTCACTTCAGGTCATTACACATCATTTCGATTGGATTAAGGTCAGGACTTTGACTTGGCCATTCCAAAACATTAACTTTATTCTTCTGTAACCATTCTTTGGTAGAACGGCTTGTCTGCTTAGGGTCGTTGTCTTGCTGCATGACCCACCTTCTCTTGAGATTTAGTTCATGGACAGATGTCCTGACATTTCCCTTTAGAATTCTCTGCTGTAATTAAGAATTCATTGTTCCATCAATGATGGCAAGCCGCCCTGGCTCAGATGCAGCAAACAGACTCAAGCCACCACCAGATACTACCACCACCATGTTTCACAGATGGGATAAGGTTCTTATGCTGGAATGCAGTGTTTTCCTTTCTCCAAACATAACGCTTGTCTTTTAAACCAAAATGCTCTATTTTGGTCACTTTCTTCCAATATCCTTCTGGCTTGTCCATGTGATCTTTAGCAAACTGCAGACGAGCAGCAAAGTTCTTTTTGGAGAGCAGTGGCTTTCTCCTTGCAACCCTGCCATGCACACCATTGTTGTTCAGTGTTCTTCTGATAGTGGACTCATGAACATTAACATTAGCCAATGTGAGAGAGTGATCTTTGCTGGTCAACCACTCCTGAGGAGGGTAACAATGGTCTTGAATTTCCTCCATCTGTACACAATCTATCTGACTGTGGATTGGTGGAGTCCAACCTCTTTAGAGATGGTTTTGTAACTTTTTCCAGCCTGATGAGCATCAACAACTCTTTTTCTGACGTCCTCAGAAATCTCCTTTGTTTGTGGCATGATACACTTATACCAACGTGTTGTGATGAGCAGACTTTGATAGATCCCTGTTCTTTAAATAAAACATGGTGCCCACTCACACCTGATTGTCATCCCATTAATTAAAAACACATGATTCTAATTTCACCTTCAAATTAACTGCTAATCCTAGAGGTTCACATACTTTTGCCACTCACTAATATGTAATATTGGATCATTTTCCTCAATAAATAAACGACCATGTATAATATGTTTATCTAATTTGTTTAACCTGCTTCTCTTTATGTACTTTTACGACTTGTGTGCAACTCTGATGATGTTTTTATTATGAGTTGCACTGACCCTTTCTTGTGACACTAGCGGGCAGCATCAGCTCATTAAATATCCTGGTGCTCACAAGGCGTTCTGCGGCATAAAAGTGCTGGTCTTTAGTGGCATTGATTGGCATATTAGCAACACCTGCTTTCTCAGGTATATAAGAACATCCCTGAGCCTAGTCAGGTGTCGCAGCCTTTGGCGTTCTCGTTGCTCCGACACCGTCAGCAAAGCTGCTGTTTGACGGAAGCAAAGGTTCACATACTTTTGCCACTCACTAATATGTAATATTGGATCATTTTCCTCAATAAATAAATGACCTGGGTCACTGGGTTCTCTATATCTACTTTTAGGACTGAAAATCTGATGACGTTTTAGGTCATATTTATGCAGAAATATAGAAAATTCTAAATGCTGTAAATGCTGTAAATGCTGAAAATGAACCGCTTCTCTTACTATCTCTCTTGTGAGCGTTTCCAGGCAGGGCTAGTGGTCAGGCTCGCCCTTTGTAGTGGGTAAGCCAGGTACAGTCGCAAGGCTCGAGGTATGCTAGGGCTGTAGATTGTCAGGGCAGGGGCAGGCATTCACCTGTCCGTATTCTGTGTCCTCGCTCTTGTCCCCTTGCATTTCCACGGATTTCCTAGTAGCGTTCGTGGCATTTGTCGCTTACGCTACTCATTCCGGTCGTTGGAGGCTTTTTCCAAGACCTTTGGGCTTCGGCGCGGCGAGCGAGCACTCCATTTTTCCCTGCTGGTCTTTGTAAAACACTGCGCTCGTTGAGCTTCCTTTTGTGCTGCGTTCCTCGCACTGCGCATGCGTGGTTCGGGAGCTCTCTCCAGGCTACTTCGGCTTGTTACCGTGTGTTTTTTTTGGGGGTATCGCTTCAGCATTAGAAATGCTTTTCTTTTTTCATTTCCTCGCTTGCCACATTCGACTTTGAAGCGGTTAGTGGCTTTCCTTTTTTTCCCTTTTTGTGTGTTACTTTCGTTTTCGTTACTTTTCGTTTCGTTTTGGTGTTTTTATTTACTTTCTTTTATTTATTTAAACTTTTGGTTCACCCCCTCCATCTGGAGCTAACTGCAATTGGGTCCACAAAACCCCCTTTACTTTTATTTTCACGGTTTGCCTGTTTTTATTATGCCGCACCGTAACAGTTTAAGGTCATATTTATACAAAAATGGAAGAATGTTTTGTGGACAGATAAGACCAAAATAGAACCTTTTGGTTTAAAAGTCAAGTCAAGTCAGATCTATTTATATAGCGCTTTTTACAATGGAGCATTGTCTCAAAGCAACTTTACAAGTTTAGATTATCTCCTAATAACTACGTCCATTCCCAACTTGAGCAAGCCTAGGGCGACAGAGGCAAGGAAAAACTCCATGAGTGTTATAGGAAGAAACCTTGGGAGGACCAAGACTCAAAAGTGACCCCAACCTCCTTGGGGCGAAGACAAGCGTTATGTTTTGGAGAAAAGGAAAACACTGGCATTCCAGCATAAGAACTTATCCCATCTGTTAAACATGTGGGGTGGTAGTATCATGGTTTGGGCCTGTTTTGCTGCATCTGGGCCAGGACGGCTTGCCATCATTGATGGAACAATGAATACTGAATTCTATCACAGAATTCTAAAGGAAAATGTCAGGACATCTGTCCATGAACTGAATCTCAAGAGAAGGTGGGTCATGCAGCAAGACAACGACCCTAAGCACACAAGCCGTTCTACCAAAGAATGGTTAAAGAAGAATAAAGTTAATGTTTTGGAATGGCCAAGTCAAAGTCCTGACCTTAATGCAATCAAAATGTTGTGGAAGGACCCCAACATCCCAGAGTTGAAGCTGTTCTGTATGGAGGAATGGACTAAAATTCCTCCTAGCCGGTGTGCAGGACTGATCAACAGTTACAGAAAACGTTTAGTTGCAGTTATTGCTGCACAGGAGGGGTCACACCAGATACTGAAAGCAAAGGTTCACGTACTTTTGCCACTCACTAATATGTAATATTGGATCATTTTCCTCAATAAATAAATGACCTGGGTCACTGGGTTCTCTATATCTACTTTTAGGACTGAAAATCTGATGACGTTTTAGGTCATATTTATGCAGAAATATAGAAAATTCTAAATGGTTCACAAACTTCCAAGCACCACTGTACTTAAGTAGTTACACAAGTAGTTAAGGCAAAGTAAATCAGAATTCATAAAAATAAATTAAATAAAAAGATGTAATCAAAACATCAAAGTATGACATAAATAATATGCATGGCAGTTACAAAACACATGCTAAACCTTTTTTAATTTGACCAGCTTTTTAAATCTGCAGTGTCCAGAGTTAAAAGACAGATTTTTATTTCCTATTACTAATTGTTAAGGCCTCATTAAAGCAAATGGATGCTGACTGCATGGTCACTATAAAATATATATGTTATAAAAACAGAAACTAGCTTTCAATATATTACAATAATTTTGATGAGAATGATTTAGTGTTATTTTTAGCTTTGCTGGATAGCCGTAAGGTGGTTCAGCCAATGCTTTAGTAAGATTTGGATTCTGTCATTCCAGCTCAGCAATATAATTTTTCGTGCAAAGGTTAGCGATACTGATATTTAAGGTTTAAGGTAGTTAGGTACTGAGCGTGAAGAAAGATCATTAAGAAATTATACTGTGGGACTTAGAGGGATGGTGAGGGCCATGATCTTTGATAGCTGGGCCGTGACCTCTGACCAGAACTGCTGTGTAAGAGGACAAAGCCAGAAAGCATGTTAGTAATGATCTATTAAGGCTGTGAGCAGGCCTTACTGCAACAGAATTCCATGTGGTGCACTTTAAAAGTAGTATTGTGGGTCCTATTAAGGGTTTTATATTGTATTAAATTTAGTTTTGAATTGTGGTCATGGAAAAATATCACTGCATATTTTTGCCAGTTAGGATTATCTGTTTCTTTACAGCCCATTTTTCAGTTGGGAGTGAGATTTTGCTGCCTTTTGACATTTGAAGTTTATATAAGCTTACTTGTGATAACATTTTCTGAGGTTTAGCGCTGAGTGTAACTGCTATTAATTATTTGTTTTAGAACATCTTTGAGTTGTACAACATTCATTCATTCATTCACACACTCATACACACTCACGGCACTTTAGAGACACCAAGTAACTTAACACGCATCTTTGAATTGTGGGAGGAAACTGGAGCACCCGGAGTAGACTGTCCCACCTAGGACCCAGGACCTTCATGCGGTGAGGTAACGTTGCTACCCACTGAGCCACCGTGTTGCCCATTGTACAACATGAAAATGACAATTATCTGGTAGTTTTTTTAATCATATTGAAGGTCATGAACAAGACATCGTAGAATAACTGTGCCAGACTGGTCACTCCTCTCTGACTTCATGATGAAAATATGAAAGGTTTCTAATTTATTCAAACCATTATTCCATAATGAAAATAGATGGGAAGGGAAGAAACTATAATTAAATATTTCATTTGCATTCCACCAAGCATTAAAAGTAGTATAGTATTGTGTTGTATTGTAAAGAAGTAAACTATTGTACTGTATTTAAATTCATATTTTATATAGTTTTGTTTATGAAGGGGATGCTTCTGATACCCAGTTTCTTTATTTATTTTATGGATTGTGAAGCATGTTTAGTTGGTAAATCCTGGACCTTGTCATCCAAGTTGAATTTACAGAGGCACAAGCTCAGATTTTGTCCATTTTATCAAGTAGCCTGACACTTTAATATAAATTATAGTATAATTATATTAGCAGACTGAGGGATTGGTGATAACAAGTAAAACATTGTCCACATATAAGCTTTAATTGTGTACCTGTGATTTTATTACATTGTTGGATCGAAGCAGACAAGTCTTTTCATAGCAAGACAGAACAATAACAGAAGCAACACCCTTGTCGAGTCCCTATTTGTAGTCTAAATGGCTTTGATATATGATTATTGTTTAAAACAGAAGCAGAAGCTGAATTGTATCCAGTCAATAAAATATGGAACAAATCTGAAGTGTCTGAGTGAGGTGATGTGAAAGGGCCAGTCTACTCTATCGAATGTCTTTTCTGCATCAAGGGACGCTATTATACATGGTGGTTTATTTGAGGTCTCACTGTTATGCATTTAAATTAATTTGGATTTTCTGAGCGTATTTTCTGAGTAGTGCCTCTCTATGATGAAACCAGTTTGATCTGCATTTGTGAGAGAGGAAATCACTGATTCTAGACAAATTTATAGCTTTTCTTCTGATTTTTATATCAGAGTTTATTAGTTGAAATTGCTGTTGTCTGAGTTTCAATTTTCGTAGAAGATTCATGCCTTTCAATGAGATTTGTCTCATATTTGTCTTTCAAGAGTGCATGAAATAATTTTTTCCCTTCATTACAGGTTTTTCAGTTTCCCATAATGTTATGGTTCTATAATGGTTTCAATAAACGCTGACCTTTCCGGGTCAAAGTAATCTAAGAATCCTTTATCCCTGAGTAAAGAAGTGTTAAAACGCCATCTGTGAAGAGGTATAGTTTGATGGTTTGCTAAGGTGATATTGTTATAGGAATAATCCTTAAAAACAGTTTCGGCTTCAGTCACATAATCTCCCTACATATATTTATTTCAATGAAATTGAGCTTCATAACAGTATTCTTTTATTCTCTGAGATCATGACTTTGATCTCTATAATGTCCTCTTTTTTGTCACATACAATGTAAGACTTCTAGTGTCAAGGGTTTTGACATAAGGTCCAGAATTGCTTTAATGAAAGATTTACACTATATAGCCAAATATAGCCACAAGTTTACATCCAAATACATGAGCATTAGTATGATGTTTTGCTATTACATCTGTTTTCACTCTTCTGACAATGCTTTCTCAGATGACGTTGGAATATAAGCTCTGTCTCACTGATGGTATTCGGTTAATCTCAAAGGTATGTGATGAAGTTAAGGTCAGGGCTTTATGCAGTCCAGTCAAGCTCTTCATCACAGTTGCCAAACAATGTCATTATGGACTTAATGGAACTAACCTGTTGGGTAGGTATGAATGAAAATGTCATATTAACATAATGTCATACAACATAGCTACTGCTGTGTTTAGTACAGTACTGCCACTGTTTGTTTACTGTAAGTTTCCATGCTTGTACGGTTCATACTACCTGTTAGCAGTGAATATGATGAAAATAATCACTAATTAGAAGAAGTGTCCACAAATCTTTAGCCATATCGTATATGCAATGCATTTCAATATTTTTGATGGCCCAATGCAAATGGTACTTTGAAAAATAAAGTTTTCCTGAAGAAAAAATACATGATATTAGATAAATGATATGTGATTAGGAACATCTGGCTCATTACCAAAAACAGAATTCTAATGAAGCATGTCTGTGTGGCAGTGAGAGAGATATCCTAAACCTCTTATCTAAACCTCTAAGCTTATTCCACATTTCCTCATTAAGTAAACACTCTTAGCCAGAGTTTATCCCAGTCAGTGTGTCAACAAACAGAACCCTGATGAACCTGAAAATCAGCCTCAATCCTCTGCTACACACTAATCAGATGTGTGAAATCCTATGTGAGGCACACACACAAATACAGTACGCACAGACATAAATGCACACAGACATGCACACAGAGACATGTCTCAGTACCCATTCAGTGATGTGTAATTGTATGTGGGAGGACTAACATATTCTTGCTACATTTAATTGACATTGCTGCTTTCTCTAGACCACAAAATCGTTTCTTCTGGACCACAATCAGATGGTATGTTTCACCTTGCCTCATGCTGTGTGTGTCATACTACTCATAGAGTCTCAGAGCACCCGCTTACTCTTTTAAATGGTACATGCCAATAATGGCGTTAACCACAGAAGTCTGACTGAGAATGCTAATGAGAAAGAGAGGGCAGGTGTTAGGAATGCCACTAACTGAGTTCTACAGCTTATTTTAAATTTCATCTCTTTCTTATCTAAACCTAGCAAGGGAACAAATGGGTATTAGTGATGAGTCCTTCTGTTTAAAATAGATACATACAATATTTAGCATCCTATAGCAACCCCCCCGAGCTTTTTTCTACCTTATATTTCACATTTGCACATACATACCTATTGCATGTGTCCATATGCACATATGAAAGTATTGTATAGCACCTTGCATTTTTTTCACACACGTCTATTCTATTTTTTTTATTCATTAATTATTATTTATTTTCTTATATACTTTCTTCCAGGTAGCTCAGTAGAGAAGACCACACTGAATCATGCTGTACTTGTACAATGACAATAAAGATTTTCATGTTTGTATTCTATCATTGTGGGGACTTTCCACTGATATAATAATATTTTTATCTGTGGCTAATGCTACACCTACACCTACCCCTAACCATAATGTTATTCTCAGTAACCTTAGAGTAATACACAACAGTAGCATATGTTTTATAGGGAAACACAACATTCATCTATTTTTAAATAGCGGAATATATTTTTAACTGTCAGAGCTTTGAGCAAATGTTATTATTTCCTTACCAAATCCACTTCTGAAACACAACTTGATACATAGCAGTTTGTTTGGTTTATGTGGAAACAAGAACTCAGCTCCCATCAACCAATATACCCGGGTGTAAACGCTAAAGTCTATAGGCATTGTGTTAGCTCAGTAAGCTATGCTCTTGAAGTATTAGTAATGTCTAATGTGCATAGGCAGTGTCTAATGAGCCATGAAAGTTTCTGCAGTTTGCTACAAACAGCCATTATGTAAAGGATTGCAGAATAAATCTTAACATTCCCCAAACCAGCTGGAGAAGGAAAACTTTTAAATTAATGTGTTTGTTTAACTTGTCTCCTTGTTAGAATGACTAGTTCAATTTTGTGGTCATTACTAATAAGATACCAGAGTGAGTTGTTTTTGTAAGCATCTTTAAATAAAAAGATTTTAATAAGATTTCAATAAAAAGATTTAAATAAGACCACTCATGAAATGCTAGCATACTTGCTAGGTTGCTGTTACTTGTTTCTTCTGTAATGATCCATGGAAGCTTCGAGGGGGATCCACTGTGAATGTAGTGCTCATCTGTCCCATCTGTAAATTCTGTTTGAAACATATTTGTGTTATAGTCTGGGTAAACAACAGTGGTAAAATGCCTTTTTGTGAGCCCTGACAGTGGTATGTGATGCAGAGTGGCTGTGCTTCTTACACAAGTTTGAGCAGAAATGAGTCAAAGCCGACTTAAGACTTTAAAAGACGAGTTCAATACTAAAACAAAAAGTGAAGAGTTAAGCTATAAATCAAAGAAAGGAAAACATTTTCATTTGATTTTGGAAGATCTCTGCTTTAGTTCATTGTTTATTTCCTTGACTTTCCACTGGGACATTGATGTGGTGTGTTAGTGAGCGTTTTGCTGGTACAATTGGATCAAACACAGCAGTGCTACTGCAGTTTTTAAACACTGTGTTTATTCAGTGTGCACTCTTTTAGACACAGCTATCATATTGCTCCACCTTGTAGATGTAAATTCAGAGATAGTAGCTCAGTAGTTTGTGTTAGTCATTCTGTAATCCTTCATCAGTTCTGAAAGAATGCAGCATACACAATGCTAGCGGCTCCAGCAGCTCTTCTGTGTCTGACCACTCATAAGAGCACAATACACATTAACATACCACCACCACATCAGTGCCACTGCAGTGATGAGAATGATCCACCACCCAAATACTACCTGATCTGTGGTGGTCCTGTGGGGATCCTGACTATTAGAGAACAGAGTAAGGGGACTAACAAAGGATGTAGAGAAAGAGATGGACTACAGTCTGAAATTGTAGAACTACAAAGTGCAGCTATAAGGATGGCTGAATTTGTAAATGGATAATGAGGGTAAAAACAAAGAGGTGTACCTAATAAAGTGAGCTCTGTGTGTGTGTGTGTGTGTGTGTGTGTGTGTGTGTGTGTGTGTGTGAAATAATAGTGTTCTTCCTCTTTCTCAAGCTCAAACCCCCACCATCCAATAATACTGAGATGTCAAGCTAATGATTATGTTTTGTTTGCAGTTTGCTAATTAACCTCCATTTGCCTTGTGCATTCACCTTACATCATCACTGACAGAGGTGAGCAAGCTGCCCTTGTACCTGACATATTGTACTGCATGTAGCCTGCAAGCTTAATCAGAATTTCTCATAACAATGAGTAATTGGTTGTCTATGTTTAAGAACCAGAGTCCTTGGTGAAATCTGTTTTTGTAACATATAATACTTTTAAAGTTTGTGAACTCTTTGGAATTAGCTGAATTTCTGACTTGGATCTAGAACAGGCCATTTTTTATGAGTTTTCAGTGAAGAATTTAATGTAATTCCAGTGGGTAATTCCAGTTCCAATTTTTTAAACTGTATAGGCAGTTGCAGACAGTTGCATTCAATGATAAGTACTTGTACACAAAAGGTGTGGTACTGTAGTTACTAGCAGTTAAGGTACTGGACTATAGACCAATATGTCCAGGGTTCAAATCCCCCCTCTGCCAAGCTGCCACTGTTGGGTCCTTGATCATCTGAACCTTACAATGAAGTCTGCAACTAAACTTGTAACTTTGAGGATTTTTGGTTATTATGTGATATTTTTAATCACCTTAGATATGTAGGAATATATCAGCTTCTCATTGGCTGATATAATAGAGTCAGCTTCTCATTGGCTAAGTCAGGGCAACTCCTTGTGCCCCCGCCTCCGGCCGCCGATGATGCGGAACATACAAAAGCGACACGGTCCAACCGCATGGCAAGTTAGCTTCGAGTCTTGTGTAATTTTGTTCTCTTTGTTTTTCTAAGTATTTTCTTTTCGTTGTCTTTTAAAGTTGCAGCTTTGTCAGTCTTTTGTTATTCGTTTTGCTCAAGTTTTTGCATTTATTTTACGTTAAGTTTCCTTTGTCCAGCAGTCTTAAGTAGTTCGGTATTGCCGAATTAGAAGATAGTTCAAAGACCAACCAGCCAAGATCTCCTTAACTCTCGACTACATCGTAGATTCTAAGTTTTTTAAAGTCTGTTGAAGCTTGTGGTGCTAGAAACGCGTCAACTCCACCTTTATCTGTGGCCAAGATAAAATCTGAGTTGTACGCATGCAAAACGTCGAGGAATCGTGAACGCCCGCAGCCTAAACTGGGAAGTGAGCCTCATCTCTGAAGTCACGTGGTTACGCGAAGGCCATCTGCAAGAAACCTCAGAGACAAGCCGCTAAGAGGCCGTTCCGAGCGACGGTGTGCATCGAAAGATGTACGTCACTGCTCCACAAAATCGTGCCTTTTGGACAGCCGGGCCAGGGTTGAATGCCCCAAACCACTCGAGTGACCTTTCAGGCGAGTACCGTTTATGGCTTTTCTGGGTCCCTGATTCTCGAAACTTGCGTTTGATCTTAAACCACGCTTCAACGTAGACTCATCCACGTCTAAGTAGCTTCTACCATACTATTCACGTTCAACGTAATTTGTTCTAGTAATAACTCAGTATGTTGTAACAAAGTAGTTCATAACTTCGACTCTGGGTAATTATTGCGAGACCAATGGGTTGCATATAGTCATCTTGGTTTTCTGATTTTAATACTGTGATATATGTACATTTGCCATCATCTCATGGTTTTAATACTGTGATATATGTACGTTTGCTTTCATTTCCTGATTTTAATACTGTGATACATATGTTATTACATCAGATAGTTTGTTGGTATTGCCTTGTTTGTAGTTAATAAACTTGTTATAACCTTTTGAATTTACCGCCTGGTGTGAGAGAGTTTCATTCAAACAGAGGTCGAGAAACATAACTTTGAATTCACTATTCAGACCTAGACTGATCAATTTCGCTTTTCTCCTTTCAACTGGTTTTCCGGATCTACCAGTCCACAAACGATCCGGTGGTGCCCGTTTGTTCATTAAAAATGAATCAATTTTGCTACATATATTGGTGCCCTGCGTGAGGGAAGTTGAAATCGACCTTATGGATGAATGAAACACTCTTACTCTATGCGATAACTTCAAAACCACGTGTGCATAGCGTTCTGTATTCATAGAGCCTTTATACTTGGGTGCGAACAGGTATGAGCGTCTGCAGGTTTAATTGTTGAAAACTTGTATTGTTGTCTGTGGAAAGTTGGTTACAAAGTTTTGAATAGCTGCTGTTGTGTTGGTTTTTGTAAAGAAAAAGAAAACGCTGCCGAGCGTGATTGCAATCTAAGCTGCTTATTGTGTTTTTGTGTATGTTTTGTGTGTATGTGCCGCCGTGCGTTGAATATCAAAGGTACCGTTGTTAAGAATTGCATTACTAAAGTAACTCCTAATGCATGCATCGCGTATTGAACGCTTATTTAAAAAAAATTAAGGCCTTTTGACGTAAACCAATTTTTGCGAGTTTCCAGAGTCGTGTAGATACGTCCCGAATTTTGTTTAGTTCTACTCCGAGTCTCGAGGGGATTAAATATGTTCGGCCTCCCCGTGCTGAAAAAGTAGCATAGCTAACTACTTTGTCGGTGTCACGTGTTTGATAGTTGAATTTTTAAAATCGTAAAACGCTGTTGTGATACGGTTGTGCTTATAAACGCAGCATAAAGTAAGCTGTTGTGAAAACAGCCAGTAGGGGGCCCAAAATACCCTGAGAAACTGAATAGCGGAAGCTTAAGTTGCATGAAGCTCATCTCAGCTTGGGTTGGAAAACTTGTGCAGCCTTCGAAGGGCAGTGCTTATTGACATCACGATTGATGTGCATCTCGTGACGCCCCTTTTGTTGTTCAAGCTTTACCCTCTGGTGGCCAGATAAGGAACGCCACCCTTTGAGGAATAATATAGGTTATTGACGCCCCTTTTGTTCTGTCCATTTTACCCTCTTGTGGTCAGATACTGAACACTACCCTGTGAGGGATAATATAGGCTATTGACCCCCTAGCGGCCAAATCTTGAGTGATCAACTCAGGAATGATTACCCAGTGTTGCTGAAACACTGCAGCCTTAAGAAACTTTATGCGTCTATACTGTGAACTTACTGAAGCTCATTGAGTAAATTGTGATAACTTATCACTATTAACTAATAGTGACCTACCACTATTAACTAATAGTGACCTACCTCTATTAACTATAGTGTACTATATGTGGTTTCATTACTTTAATAGTGACTATCACTGATTATCACTATTAATTGAGTCCGCAAATTCTTAGAATTGAGCCTTTAATTGAAAGCCTTTATCTGTCCTAAATTTAATGATAAGTTTACTGTTTGTTTGTTTGTTTATTCGCTCATAAAAAAATAAAAAAATAAAAATTTGATAAATTTTTAAATAATTAATTAATTTTTTTTCTATAATAAGATTTTTTTTTTGGCGAATAAACAAATAAAATAAAGCTTGCTCAAATACAGTAAAACCCCCTCTCCTTGCATGCGGTGTACCTATCCAACCTGTAAACCCAATCGTCATAAACTACGCACTGACTAACAAAATGGCCGCTGAGCCACGATCAAATCCCCTCTGTGTGGAAAACACTAATGAGGATGTTGAGTCGGCATTGCTAGAGATTACTCGATCACTAGTGCCCGACTACCTAAAAACCGCCCAAGAAAGTGACCCAGCTGAACTTGAGTCACTAAGGGATGCCTGCCTAACCGAATATCTGAGAACCGATTTTAGAAGCAAGGAGGCATCTCAACTAGTTACGAAACTGGTTGCCTTACAGATAACTGAGTTCAAGAATCGCTCTGCGGAAATGGAGCAGGCCACCGCAAAGCGCATGGTCCTTGAACAACGCGACGCGAACCTTTGTAGTAAAATTAAAGCGTTAGAGGGCACCGTGTCAAAATACAGTCAGGAATTAGATGCGTCCGAAGCCGAGAATGCCCAACTACAACAAGAGGTCCAGGAGGCCTCCGATCTACTCCGCCGAGCTCAAAACCGAATAATACGTTGCACTGAATGGCAGGATGAGACACAAAATGAGTTAGTAAGAACTACGAATGAGCTATCCGCATGCCAAGGACAACAATTGAAGGTAGAATGCGAGCTGACTGAGGTAAAGTTGAACTTGGGGAATGACCCACAGCAGCCAAACAGTACAGGAAAGAAATTCCTGGATGTCCCAAGTGGGCCGCTATATGCTCCCGATACACGTCCTGACCGATCAACAGGTGTACAGAACGTTCCCTGTTATGACCAGGAGCGGGATTCTACTCCTAGAGTTGCTCCGGCATTCTATTTTTCCACTAGAGCCAGGAGAGTCTCCTGACCGCGCCCAAATAACTCCCCCACGAGGGCGAGACCCCTCCTTCTGCTATACTCAGGGCCCAACTGACAGGGATCTTGATAAAATTGCCCACAATATAACTCGATTCGAGCCCACACCTGGTTGCTCTAATGATATCCGTGCATATGTGAATGACATCGAGTTCTACCTGCGAAAATTTCCACAAGCTACGGTAGACGACCGGATTTATTTAATCCGAGTAACCTCAAAACCGAGAAGTTAGTAGTTTCATTACGCGCCAGCCAGACCATATCCGGGGAAATTACTATCTGTTGTGTAGAGCGTTGGAGGAGGAGTTCTCCAATCCTCTCAAACAGACAGGACTGGCCGCAGCTCTATCAGTCAAACAGGGTAGGCAGGAGTCCCCACAGGTCTATTATCATCATTTGCACCAAGCAGGACCGGGAAAAATACCGGGAAGCGTACCGGGAAAAATAAAGCTGGCGTGATAGCCAAAACAAACGCACATAAGCACTGAGTAGTACTAGTCAGAAACCAGAATATGGTAAGCGTTTAACACGACTTAGAGGAAAGTAACGCACATTGCAAAACCAATGCTACAGATGGTGCTAGAGCTAATGCTAATGCTATCAAAACAGAAGTAGCAACAGAGCCAGTACCGGGTAAAACGGAGTTCAATCTGGCGAAGAATTGCAGATCGATCGGCGTATTTGTAGAGACGGTAGGTGATTGTAGATTTGGTTTCAGCAATCAACCTGGCATGGAGAAGGATTTGAACTTCAAATCACTGTTTGTCCAAAACCTCCATCCTACCACAAGCTACTATCTAGGCGTCTCAGCTTGCCCACGCACGTTAAACAGTAGAGAATTGCGCGACTTAGCGATAAAGGGGTTTGTTCAATTTCAGCAAACTGCCAAGAAGCAGGTAGACCCTCCTAGCGTGCTAAGTATCGATACTACCTTTTTACCTTTAAAACTGAAAGGAGCCTCGGAATTGGAACCAACCAATCCAACTCAGGACTCCAACCAGGCACAGGGCCCGAGAAAGGTGCAGGGAATCTCTCGGTCCCCACAAAACCATAGGCGTCACAGGTATTATAAACAACAGTGGTCAGATCGTAATCAAGACCGTGCGAACTCGGACACCGGTCAGCGTTTCCCAAGGTATCGCCATGAACGGTCTCCTCCTGATCGTGCCTCATGGTCCAATCGTCCCTGGGGTAACCCCAGATGACCTTTATTTCCTCAGTACACTACTGAGAACAGGGTTAGAACAAACCTGAGCCAAGAAAAAGGCTACAGCAAAAAGAGTAGGGCAGAAAACAAATCTAAAATGGTCAAAATCAGTCAAGAAGACCTAGCAGCCCTTAAAAGAATGATAGATAATCTGTGCCAAATTGATAGCCAGGAAGCAAATCTGTCCTCCTTCACCTCTGCTCCCCCTAAATCACCTGTCCAGCAGTACCAGGCCCCAAACAGACTCCTGTCATGCAGGTGGATATACTGGATCAGCCACCACAGGGGGGTGAGAAACCAATTCCCCCTAGTGCTGTGGTAGTAGTCCAGTTAGACCCCAAAGGAAACAATCTTCAGGAGGATGTGTTACGTGGGACCTACAGTCCCCACAGAGAATTTACTAAGGAACCCAAAGTGTCGGCCAACAGACAAGCCAGGACAATGACGTACAATAACAATAAGTTTTATTAAATAACCAAATGAGAGTGTAAATGAAAAGGTGTACGCTTGTCAAGTCCAGGAAGCTGGCGACGGACATGCAGCAACGGAAAACCAAGGCAGAGATACGGCAGCAGTATGGTGCTTGCTTCCAGGAGTCTGCCAACCACGGCAAGCGGGGGGTGCACCCAGGACGCGGACCAATGGCAGCAGAGAGCCGGAGCTGGAGAAATAAGCAGACTGGCTAGCGTACCGGGAAAAATAAAGCTGGCGTGATAGCCAAAACAAACGCACATAAGCACTGAGTAGTACTAGTCAGAAACCAGAATATGGTAAGCGTTTAACACGACTTAGAGGAAAGTAACGCACATTGCAAAACCAATGCTACAGATGGTGCTAGAGCTAATGCTAATGCTATCAAAACAGAAGTATTAACAGAGCCAGTACCGGGTAAAACGGAGTTCAATCTGGCGAAGAATTGCAGATCGATCAGCGTATTTGTAGAGACGGTAGGTGATTGTAGATGTGGATCAGGTGTGGAGGATGAGGAGGAGTGGAGACGGGAGCCAATCGATCTGTGGAAGCAAACATACACACACAAGCACGCCGTACTCGCCGAACGAAAACAAAAGCGGAACTAAGGGAGTGTCGGAAAATCAAAAAACGGGCGAACAGAGTAAGGGACCCAGAGCAAACCCTAACAGGATGGGCCAGCCATCCCCGAAGAACCGTCTTTTTACAAGCTCCTAGGTCACTTAACTGAGAAGGGCATTGCACGAAAATGTTACATTTCTACCACCCTCAAGCATGGCGTCACACATGATGCTATCTTAGACACAGCATCCAACATCACCTTAATGTCAGCGACCCTTTTCAATTGGGTGAGTGCTACAGCCTGCCAAGCTAACCAGGAACTGCAGTTACACACCTGCTCTCTCAACATCCAGCCATACTCTCACACTGGCATCACCGTACGATCAATGGCTCTGGTCCACCTCACTATTGGACCGATGAGTGTGATTCACCCCATACATGTGTCCCCGCTTGAAACTGTCCCGCTTCTCCTCGGCAAAGATCTCCTAAACCGATTTGAACCCTTAATTGACTTTAAGCGTTTAAAATTTTGGGCCCAGGTCCGCGAACCTCTGCCCATCTCTTACCCACTTGATGTGGGATCGCAATGTCATGTAACCAGAACTACTAGTCCTACACATAATAGTTCGTTGAGCGTACAGGGTACGATTGGTGATGAACGATGGGAGTCGACTGACCTTCCGACAGAGCCTTCCTGGCCCCCGGGCAAGCCACTAGAACAACGAGATACTTTCTTGTGTTCTCTGACCATACCTGAAACAACTTCGGCATCAACAAAAATCGATTCAGGGGGGTCAATGACAGCACCGCCTGAACTAAATAGGAAATCAAACTCTGAACTTGAACCTCAAATAGAGCTAGTACCAAACAAAACCGACACCCTACAAAGTGATCAAGAGCGCGAGAAACACAGGGAGATCCTTATCAAGTATCGCAACTCATTCACCCAAAATTCCTTAGACTGTGGACTAACCACACGTCCCGCTTATGTGCGTCCGTACAAAATTCCGTTAGCATCGTATGAGCCAGTGCAGGAAATCATTGACAATCGTTCGGAAAAGGGTTTGAAAAAGGGCATCATCAGACCCTGTAATAGCACCTTCCCCGCTCCACTCTGGCCAGTGGTAAAGCCTAATGACACATGGCGATTAATGATTGACAACCTCCATTGTTAGGGGACCCCCTCCTCATAGAGTTTGGATTACGATCCTACCCATTACCAACACTCGCTTATTACTGGTCGGTCGCCGATACCCTTTTGGCTTTTGCTATTGGTTTAGGATATCTCATAACCTGCAGAGCTGCATACCTGTACCTCAGACGCACCCAAGAGTTGCAAGGCAAGACAAGTCCCTGCTCAGACAGATACCAATAACGTTCAAGAAGCCCTAAGGAGGGTTTTCAACCGTCCTTCTAGAACTACAAGAATAACCTTCTATGTGATGCTACACTCCACTCACCTAGGTCAAATTTAGGTGCAACTTTCATATTACATTCATTCTTGAACCATCAGGGGGGGGACCCAGATTAAGCACATAAGGGGTATTGCTTGCTTGTCACCTGTCATCCACAGCTATCATCGTCTGAAGATGGACGAAGTCTGCTGTAACACCAACTTCATCCACAGGGGGGAATGTAGCATTAATAGCTGGATTACAGTCCTTCAACTCTCTATACCCTCTGTTTGAATGGTTGTCAAGCCATAAAACATTACGACACCTTGGAATGCAAAAAGGCCCACCATCTGAACAGAGTCTACAATTGAGTAATGGCCACAATGGCCCCATCAACACCAGACTTTTTCTCAAACCAACAGAATTGGAGGTCTGTTTAAACAGACCTACAACCTTCAACATCTCGGCAATCATAAACTAAGGCCATGTGTTAACCTTAAAAGGGGATTTCAACGCTCCAGGCCACCAAGTTCCTCAAATTTCTCTCCAACTGATACTTTTATGACCTTTTTCTCAGTCGGCCTGGCGCCAGAAAGACAGCCCTGGATTTACAACACCGAGAACTATTGCCTTCCTTTTTAAGAGACACACTTTTTAATAACAGTATTAACTTTTGTTGGGAACAGATTATCCTTGCCTGGATCACTCAGTTAAGAAAAAACATGAGAACTGCTTCATAATAAGTCCAAACACACCCATATGTACTTAACTATTTCATACAAAGAATGGATCAGGGATATTTTTCATACTCTCATATATAATCATCTATATATATATGCATGTCACTGATTCCTCATGTATTTTCATATCTATTTGGTCAATGTTTTAGTATAGTGACCGTTCTATACGTAATATGGTCCAGTTGTGCTATACTAATTTTTATAGTAATAGAAACAATAGCTGTTTATCTATATGTATCGATAGTTCGGGTTTAATACTTGTTCATACGTATAAAGGAACAGAATTGAAGTTGTTATTTAGAATGTACTGTTTCCTACATCTTGTATCGATTGTATTATTATTTGTTTAAGGAATAGCAAATGTATGTGCTGTAGTTAGAATGATTTAACGATGTTCTAGGTTATCAATTCAAGGTGCCTTTGATCATCTGAACCTTACAACGAAGTCTGCAACTAAACTTGTAACTTTGAGGATTTTTGTTTATTATGTGATACTTTTAATCACCTTAGATATGTAGGAATATATTAATCCAAGTTAGAACGTCTGTAGCTCATATGGTGAAATTATAAGACACAACCACGACAGGAGGGATTTACTGATGAGTCAGCTTCTCATTGGCTAAGTCAGGGCAACTCCTTGTGCCCCCACCTCTGGCCGCCGATGATCCGGAATATACAAAAGTGACGCGGTCCAACCGCGTGGCAAGTTGGCTTCGAGTCTTGTGTGTTTTTGTTCTCTTTGTATTTCTATTTTACACGTGAAACTAGCTACCCCTTTAGGGACACCAGCAGCTAAAGTTACCTGTATCCCCGGAGCCAGAGTGCCGGACATTGTAACAAGTCTTAGTGAACTCGAGAGCCGTAGATTCTCTAGGATAGTTATTCATGTAGGGGGTAATGATATATGCCTTCATCAGTCAGAGGTTACTAAGGCTAAGTTTGTAGAGGTGGTTAGAGTGGCAAAGGCGATGTCCGATGCTGTAGTGTGCTCTGGCCCCATCCCAATGCAGCGAGGTGACCAAGCCTACAGCAGGTTATGGTCGCTGAACTGCTGGCAGTCCAAGTGGTGCTCTGAAAACAACGTGGGCTATATAGACAACTGGACAGCCTTTGAGGGTAAGCCTGGCCTTTTAGGATGGGACGGTGTCCATCCCACTCGGGAGGGTGCTGCTCTCATCTCCTGCAACATTCCCCATAGTCTTATGGCCCGATTGGTTAGGGGCTGACTATCCAGAGCAGGGGTCAAGCAGCAGACAGACCGGCTTAACCAACTGTCTGCTGGCAGCCATGCACCGTCACTCAGAACCCACATTATTGAAACTGTGTCTGTTACCCATCTGCCCAAAATGTAAACGCGCTCAAAAATAACCTCATTAGTATAAACACAGATAGCTCCCAAAGAAATAACAACCTTAGACTAAAGCTAGGATTACTTAACATTAGATCACTTACAAACAAAGCAGTGATTGTAAATGAAATAATCACTGATAAACGCTTACATGCTCTCTGTCTTACTGAAACTTGGATTAGACCTGATGAATATTTAGCCTTAAATGAAGCCTCACCTCCTGGATACAGTCATGCTAATCGCCCTCGTAATAATGGTCGGGGGGGAGGCATAGCCACAATTTTTGACAAAGAGCTAAGTGTTGCAACTAAATCCCATTACAAGGCTAATTCTTTTGAAATACTGATTCTTAATGTGACTGATCCATCGTTATGGAAGTCAAAACAACACTCTTTTCAGCTTATCACTATTTACAGTCTTCCAGGTCCCTAGTCATAATTTCTTCAGGAATTTGCTAACTTTCTTTCCTGCTTATTATTGTCAACAGGTAAGGTTTTAGTTATAGGTGATTTCAATATTCACTTTGACAATGAGCAGGATCCACTTAGAATTGCTTTCGAGTCCATCTTAGAATCCATGCGTATCACTCAGAATGTGATGGGACCAACCCACAGCTGTAATCATACTTTAGATCTAATATTAACATTTGGTATCAGTGATTCAATTTCAGATCACTATCTTTTAGTATTTGAGCTATCTCTAATAAATAAAATCCTTCTGCCTCGTTATCACATCTGGTACTCCAGCTGCGTTTATTAAAAACCTACCAGACTTGAAATTTAATACACCTACGGAGAACAATCATCTTGAGTGTGTAAATGACCAGTTAGAATGTGTGCTTCGCTTAACCCTGGACATGATTGCTCCTGCTAGGGTCAAACGCATTAGGGAAAAAAGGCTAGCACCATGGTATAATGACCACACCCGTACCTTAAAGCAAAGAACACGGCATCTAGAGCACAAGTGGAGACATAGTAAATTGGAGGTGTTTAAGATTGCTTGGAGGGACAGCATGGCAGAGTATAAGCATGCCCTTACTAAAGCTAAAGCTGCATACTTCTCCTCAATCATAGAGAAAAATAAGAATAATCCAAGATTTCTCTTTAATACAGTCTCCAAATTAACAAAAAACTCCACAGAAAGTTATTTTCCCGTTCTGTGTAATTTTAACAGTAATGATTTCATGACTTTCTTTAATGATAAGATAGAAAACATTAGGCATAAACCGCAATGCTCTCACAATCACCAAACTATTCAGCCACCTTCCAGATGGCAGCACTAGTGAAGACATCTGTTAATGAGCTGTTGTAAAATCAAGATTAGAATCTTTACCCCAATTACTATACTGAACTTCCGCACTGATCAGCTCGTCTAAGTCATCAACATGTTTATTAGATTCCAATTCCTACACGTTTACTCAAACAAGTAATACCTAGTATTATAGAGCCCAGTGTTAGTTATTTTAAATTCATCCCTTACCTTTGGTTATGTACCCAAAATCCTTTAAGTGTGCCGTTATCAAACCACTGATTTAAAAAAGTCAAAAGCTTGACCCTTGTGTGATATCTAATTATAGACCAATTTCAAATCTACCATTTCTGTCCAACATCTTAGAAAAAAGCCGTCTATCAGCAGCTCTGCAATTACCTCCGAAAGGAATTAAATTTATGAAACATTTCAGGTCTGGCTGGCTTCAGGCCCCATCATAGTACTGAAACAGCACTAAATTAGGGGTACTAAATGACTTGTTAATGTCCTCAGATAGGGGATGTGTTTCTTTCTTGTTCTGTTAGATTTAAGTGCAGCATTTGACACTATAGGTCATGATGGTTTACTAAACAGACTAGAAAATACTGTAGGACCCGAAACCATTTAGGGGATTAGCACTTTTTCTTGGTTTAAATCCTCTACTTAACAAGACGGTACCCCAGTTTGTTCATATAAATAATCTAAGGTCTAAGCTCTCAAAAGTGAAGTATGGCGTGCCTCAGGGGTCAGTGCTTGGCCCCGCTTTCATTCTCTTCTGTACATGCTGCCACTAGGCTCAGTTATTCGTAAACATGGCATTAGTTTCCACTGCTATGCAGATGATACACAGCTGTACATATCGGCCAAACCAAATGACAGCCTTACAATCAACAAAATTGAGGACTGTTGTAAAGGAAATAAAAGATTGGATGTTATTTAATTTAGTGGGACCCTAAGGCTGTGAGAGACTTAGGGTCACATTTGATTCAGATCTCTCCTTTGATGCACACATTAGCAGCATCACTCGAAAAAAAAAAAAAATTGTTTTTCTTTCAATTTACTAATATCGCTAAACTTAGAAATATCCTCTCTTTTAATGATGCAGGGAGAAAACTTGTTCATTGCGTTTATAACCTCAAGGTTGGATTACTGTAACGCTTCCTTACTTACTGGATGCTCTAGTAAATCTATACAATAAACTTCAGTTAGTTCAGAATGCAGCTGCCCGAGTGCTAACTCGCCAAAACTAGAAAATTTGATCATATCACTCCTGTTCTATCATCACTACACTGGTTACCAGTCAAATTCCGCATTGATTACAAAATACTTCTTATAACTTATATAAGCTCTACATGGCCTGGCCCCACATTATCTGAGTGACCTCTTAGAGTTTTACAATCCAACTCGGTCTACTTCGTTCGCAGGGTGCAGGACTTCTTTTTAGTTTTCCTAGAATTAAAAAAGTCACAGCGGGGGAAAGGCTTTCTCATACATGGCCTTCCCAACTATGGAATAAACTTCCACTTTCGTTCGAGACTCAGACACCCTCCAAAGTTTTAAGTCTAGGCTAAAGACATACCTATTTGCGCAGGCTTTTGACTAGATTTAGACTAGGATGCATGGCTTGGGTCACTGGGGCCGGAGTCTGGAGTCATGTCTGGCCTGCCTGCCTTGTCCCGTTAGCCAGGAGTGTTGGGTGGGCGGTCTGGCTGAACTGGGCTCCGGTCCTCGTGATCTTGACTCGTGCCATCCTTGCCTTAGACTAAGGGCAGAGCTGGGGGTTCATAGTCAAAGAGTCTTATGGTGATTCAGAGATATTGGGTTTGCTGTCTTCTGCCTCCGTGGGGTTGCCATTGTCTCATGTGATCCCTTTTGGCCTGTGTTTCCTACCAGTTCCTCTCTTTCTAGCTATGCTACTATAGCTAATGCGCCGGGGGTCTCATGCTACCACATGGCATCAGTGATTGACATGGCATCAGTGATTGTTAATAGACACTGTGCTCTTAATCAATAATTAATTACATTTTCTTGGTTTTCTCTCCGAGCTGTGTTCCGGTACCAGTTCCAGCCCCACACATGATGTTCATCCGCTGCAGCTTCACTCAAGGTTTTCTAATTTTAATACTGTGATATATGTACATTTGCCATCATCTCATGGTTTTAATACTGTGATATATGTACGTTTGCCATCATTTCTTGATTTTAATACTGTGATACATATGTTATTACATCAGATAGTTTGTTGGTATTGCCTTGTTTGTAGTTAATAAACTTGTTATAACCTTTTGAATTTACCGCCTGGTGTGAGAGAGTTTCATTCAAACAAAGGTCGAGAAACATAACTTTGAATTCACTATTCAGACCTAGACTGATCAATTTCGCTTTTCTCCTTTCAACTGGTTTTCCGGATCTACCAGTCCACAAACGATCCGGTGGTGCCCCGTTTGTTCATTAAAAATTAATCAATTTAAAGTGTAGTCTTAGGTTTGCTACAATAAGTACCATTTTAAAGAAGTTCTACATGATTATTTCTATGATTTGATCTATGACTTGTTACTTTTTACTTTCACTTCTCTATTTTTCAAACACAAATTTTGTACTTTGAATTCCACTACATTTATCTGGTCTATATAGCATTTTTAACAGAGAAATAGTTAAGAAAAAATAATTGTAATAAAATTAATGTGTGTGTGTGTGTGTGTGTGTGTGTGTGTGTGTGTGTGTGTGTGTGTGTGTGTGTGTGTGTACTGTACATATGTATATTTATAAGTGTATATACAGTACTATGCAAAAGGTTTGGTCACCATTAGTAGATGTACCATTGTTTTAGCAATAGTAAAATGACCATATATAGTTATTTCTCTGTCTCTTTATACAAGACAATGCAGGAAATTTGTATACATTATTAAAAAAACTGAAAGAAAAAAAAACTTCTATAGGCTACCGTGGCAAGTATATAATGTGACCTCCTCTTATACTTGAGCAACAGCAGCATCTGGTAGCTTCATCGGGATGCCAAGTTGACCCTTCTACAGTCCGAAGAAGCTTGATCAGGAATTTCTTTTTTTGGAAAGAGGCTAAGATAGGCTCAAACTCACAAATATTGGAAAGAAGATCAGTGGAGAAGAGTATTATGGAGTGACAAATCCAATTTTGAAACCTTTGGGTCCAAATGTTGATAATAATGTTATATATCAATGGTCATTATACTGTTGCTAAAACAACAAATCTAATGGTGGCCTAAGACTTTTGCACATTATGTGTGTGTCATGCTGTCTTGGATGTTCATACTAATGGAATACTATTCATCTGTACTCAGTTAATTAAAAAAACAGTAATGTAACTTTATAACCATACTACATGACAATACTTTTAATACTGCAGAATATTTAACTCAAATAGAAATTTAAACGCTACCTTTACTGGATTAAAATTTATTAGCGGTATCTGTAGTTTCCTTAAGTATATAATTTCTGTACTCACATATATTCACATATCACAACCCTGTAATCACATTACTGTATTTTGACATAATTACCCATCCAAGCAGAGTCGGCCAGTGGTATAGACGGTAAAGGTGTATGCTATAGGGTCGCCGTCCATCTGAGTGGTGCGTGAATTGCAGGAAAAAATTAATTCTAACTTTTACTATTTTTTACAAATACTATTTAGACTCTTTTTTCTAAATATTGCAAAAGGGGGCCCTCACTGGAGAGGAGGATGGTGTCACTGTTTATTGTGAGCTGGTGCTGGTGGTGCTGCTTCTGGAACCAGACGTGGGAATGAAGTGACTTGAATCCACAGCTTGTGGATTCAGAGCAAAGATGCCACACTTTCTGAACCCACACATAACAGTGCCAAGGTCCTTCAGCCACTGGTATGGGTGATGAATGACTTTGGCAAATTCTGAATTATTTACTATATAAGAGTGTTTGAAATGGAAGAGGTTGCTGGCCACCAAAAATCAGGAGCAGAGGGCGCTTCTTCCTAGCATGGTGAATGAAGTGCTCAAACCACCGCTGGAACAAATCCCCATCAATATACCCCACAAGAGATTTCCCATAAAGGGTGTTGGAGGGGTCATCCTCAAGTGTAAGGGCCTCCGAGAAAATTCTTCGCAAAAATAATAAACGGTGGAATGACCTCCCCAGCTGCACTGAAGCAGGTCATTACAGACACATGCTGTCAGGTGACGGGGCCTGCCGGTATGTGTGTTTAGACCCCCAGGGTGTCAGTACTGGAAGTTGGTCTCATCACAGTTATAAATCTATGCTGACTGGTCCTTCAGGGCATGCTCTTCCAGAGTGGATGATTCTGTCATCTCTGAAGTCCCTCTCCTTCCTGGCACACTGTGCCCTCCCACAATCTATGGTATCAAGGGTCCTCATGCTCAGTTCAGCTCCTGTGTGTTCTTCCTCCTGCAAGAGTGCCACCACTTCTTCCCCAGTGGAGGTACACCTTCATTGGGGCTCCTCTTCATCCTCACTGCATTTACACCAGCAGCCTTCAATGTCATAATTAACATTAAGTATGTAAGGTTTGTATACTGAATGTTTTCTGATTAATTTTACGTAAGTCTATGAATAAATCCATCATAAATTGTTATGGACAGCTGAACATTTTTCAAAAGTTTGCTTTTTTTAATAGCTGGGCTTAACTGGTACAGTACTACAGAAACATGATATCTACATCCAACCCAAATTAACTTTATATGAGAATACCATAATGTTGGGCAAAATAATAATTCATATAATGCTTATTAATAAACACATTATATTTAGGCTCCATGCATGATTTTGTAAATATACCTTTTATTTAAAAAGGAATATATTGTCTCTTTTCACAATTAACCACTGTGAAACCATTTAAGTCCATCTCTTTGTGTTTCAGTGAGGAGCAATTGTCACGCCCACCGGCCGCCCGGCTCGCTGCACCTCTTGATCACGCGCACCTGTTCTTCGTTTCCCTCGTCATTTCCCTCACTATATAACCCTCACTCTGTTCTCACTCCTTGTGGATTCACGATGTCCCTACCTCGTCTCACATTTCCGTCCCCTGTCTTTCATGTAAATAAAACCACCTTGCCCGCAGTGGCTTGCACATTTGTCTCCTGCTTCTCATCCGCCACCCGGCGTTTACCAGTTGAACCCCCACCGACATGGAGACAGCAGCCTTACTGGCTCAGGGCCGCGAGCCCACCGAAGGACGGTGGCTCGCCAACATCCGTGCCCGGCTTGGGGAGGTGCCTCAGGAGTTTGTTCCCGTGGACTTCGACGCGCTTCTCCGCTCGCTCAACGGGCTCGCCCTGCGTCTCTCTAAGCCGCTGCCGCCTCCCGCCGCCGCCGCGGACCTCACCGCCTCCGTCCAGCCTACCCTCCGCGACTCCGATCGCCAGCCACCTGTCGGCGACCCCGCTCGCCAGCCTACCCTCCGCGACTCCGATCGCCAGCCTACCCTCCGCGACTCCGATCGCCAGCCTCCCGTCGGCGACCCCGCTCGCCAGCCTACCCTCCGCGACTCCGATCGCCCGCCTCCCGTCGGCGACCCCGCTCGCCAGGGTACCCTCGCTTGCCGGCGTCCAGCCGGCACCCTCGCTCGCCGGCGTCCAGCCAACATCCTCGCTCGCCGGCGTCCAGCCGGCACCCTCGCGCCGGCGTCCAGCCGACATCCTCGCTCGCCGGCGTCCAGCCGGCACCCTCGCTCGCCGGCGTCCAGCCGACATCTTCGCTCGCCGGCGTCCAGCCGGCACCCTCGCTCGCCGGCGTCCAGCTGGCACCTGCGCTCGCCGGTCTTCCATCCTTGACTCTGCTCGCCGGCTTCCGCTTGGCTCCCCCGCTCGCCAGCCGCTCGACTGCTGCCTGCTTCTTCCGGGGATTCGCCCGGTGAGGAAACCCCCGGACTCGGAACCACGCACGGGAATCACCCGTTGGAGTCCTAGCTCCGACTCAGACTCCGTGGGGGGGGGCTCTGTCACGCCCACCGGCCGCCCGGCTCGCTGCACCTCTTGATCACGCGCACCTGTTCTTCGTTTCCCTCGTCATTTCCCTCACTATATAACCCTCACTCTGTTCTCACTCCTTGTGGATTCACGATGTCCCTACCTCGTCTCACCTTTCCGTCTCTGTCTTTCATTGTAAATAAAACCACCTTGCCCGCCAGTGGCTTGCATTTGTCTCCTGCTTCTCATCCGCCACCCGGCGTTACAGCAATTATGAACTTTTATCAGTTTTCACAGTACTTTTGTGTGACAGTGTTTGACAACAATTATTGCTGTTATTTTACCTTACTGACCTAATTTACAGCTGTACGTAGATACATGCACATTGTTTAGAACTACAGTATTAGAGTCATCTAATGTGTATTAATAAGAAAAAACTATAGCACCTGTTCAAAAATTACAGGCATATCAGGCAAAAATAAAAATAAAAAATTTCTACATGTGATGAAATTCCTTGACAGAGGCCCAAAAAACACCTATGGTTTACCTTTGTGTTAGAGGATTAAAGATGTTGAATGCAGGTTCATCCTTCGCCAGGCTAACCTGGAGAGGGCTGGTCCTTTTTATCTTGCCAATCATGGGGAAATAGAGAGCCTCTACAAAAACAACCTAAAAGTGTAGAACTCAGTTTACTAATAAAATAACTGCATGAAATGAAATTACAATCCTTTGTTCATGAGCTATTCTGCATTAATATGATTTTGATGTTGAGGATTAGGGGTTCAGGGGTTCATAGAGAGAGCAAACAAGCATTAATAAAGGGAGTTGAGGCATTTACATTTTACATATAAAACATTATAAAATATAAATTTCATGGGGGACGCTAGTGAGCAGGCAATGGAGTAGGTTCAAATTTATGGGCTCCACCAAATTTTGCAAATAAACTAGGGTTATTGGTGTTGTGCATGACAGAAAGGCACATTTATATTAACTGCAGTAGCATCTCCACCTCGGTTTCTTCGGATAAATGGACAAAAATCTATGCCAATATACGTACACAGGTAAGAGCATTGCTAGAAGGCCTGGTACTTCGAACGCGAGTCAGTCGCCGCTAAAAGAAAGAATGTCAGATACTGCAGACGTGAATGCTGAAAGTATTTCTTCTCTGAAGCAGGATATCCAGGCGATGCTCAGATCCGAACTAAAAGAAGCACTCTGTGGTGAGTTCAGCAGCATTAAATCTGAGCTGCATACCATCAGGGAAGAAGTGGCTAATAGCGCTGCTCTGCAGCATGTCGAACTGGACTCGATGAAGAAGGCCGTTACAGATATGGAGCATGGCCTCTCCACGTGCTCAGATAATGTTACAACTTTGCAAACAACCTTACATAAGCTCAGTCTTGAAGTGGAAAGTCTACGTGACAAATGTCTTGATATGGAAGAGCGAATGAGAAGATCAAATGTTCGCATACTGAATGTTACGGAGAGCCAAAGTTCTCCCTCCGTGGTATCAAAGTTGCTAAAAGAAGATCTGTACATGGACAAGGAGGTTATGATCAGCAGGTCCCATCGTGGCCTTCAGCTGTCACGGTCCGGTGGTAGGCCTCGGGCTATAGTGGCCAAACTCCACTATTATCTGGATTGTGCTGAGAGTCTTCATCGGACACAAGAGTCTAGTCCTCTTCAATACAACGGCGTAAGGATTTCCATTTTCCCGGATTATCCTCCCAGTGTGGCGCGTGCCAGGTCTGAATACACTGAGGTTAAGAAGATGCTATGTGAGTGAGAAGGCGTTCGTTTCGGAATTTTTTTATCCAGCCAGGTTTCGCACTACAAATAATGGGACTTAAAAGGAGTTTCAGGACCCGGCTGAGGCAATAGCTTACGTGAAGTCTAATATCATTTCAACGCCTAAGGCATAGAAAGTTTGTCGTAATTTGAGTTGATCTGGACAATCTGACTGGAATATGTCACAGGTGGTGGTGAGTGGATTAACATTTACACTGCAGAACTGTTTGCCTCAGGAGAGACGTGGAGGAGCGGTGCTCTGACAGTTTGGATTATGTTGTTTACTGGTCCGTGTCTTTTTTCTTCTTTTTTTGATGACATTTCTATATAACGTTTGTAGCACCAACTTGTTTAAAAATATTTGAAAGAAATAAATACTTGTTTCCTGCTGCATTAATGTGTGGATTTTCTTGTGTGGGGTTTATTGTTCATTGGGGTTTGTGGGGTTTGACACGAATAAAGGAGATTTCTGAGGACCTCAGAAAAAGACTTGTTGATGCTCATCAGGCTGAAAAAGGTTACAAAACCATCTCTAAAGAGTTTGGACTCTACCAATACACAGTCAGACAGATTCTGTACAAATGGAGGAAATTCAAGACCATTGTTACCCTCCACAGGAGTGGTCGACCAACAAAGATCCCTCCAAGAGCAAAATGTGTAATAGTTGGCGAGGTCACAAAGGACCCCAGGGTAACTTCTAAGCAACTGAAGGCATCTCTCACATTGGCTAATGTTAATGTTCATGAGTCCACCATCAGAAGAACACTGAACAACAATGGTGTTGCAAGGAGGAAGCCACTGCTCTCCAAAAAGAACATTGCTGCAGTTTGCTAAAGATCATGTGGACAAGCCAGAAGGCTACTGGAAGAATGTTTTGTGGACGGATGAGACCAAAATAGAACTTTTTGGTTTAAAAGACAAGCATTATGTTTGGAGAAAGGAAAACATTGCATTCCAGCATAAGAACCTTATCCCATCTGTTTTGCTGGCATCTGGGCCAGGACGGCTTGCCATCATTGATTGGAGCATTTAATTCTGAATAATATCAGAGAATTCTAAAGGAAAATGTCAGGACATCTGTCCATGAACTGAATCTCAAGAGAAGGTGGGTCATGCAGCAAGACAACAACCCTAAGCACACAAGCCGTTCAATCAAAGAATGGTTAAAGAAGAATAAAGTTAATGTTTTGGAATGGCCAAGTCAAAGTCCTGACCGTAAATGTTGTGGAAGGACCTGAAGTGAGCAGTTAATATGAGGAAACCCACCAACATCCCAGAGTTGAAGCTGTTCTGTACGGAGGAATGGGCTAAAATTCCTCCAAGCCGGTGTGCAGGACTGATCAACAGTTACAGGAAACGTTTAGTTGCTGTTATTGCTGCACAGGGGGGTCACACCAGATACTGAAAACAAAGGTTCGCATACTTTTTCACTCACTAATATGTAATATTGGATCATTTTCCTCAATAAATAAATGACCAAGTATAATATTTTTGTCTCATTTGTTTCACTGGGTTCTCTTTATCTACTTTTAAGACTTGTGTGAAAATCTGTCAATGGTTTTGGTCATGTGTATGCAGAAATATAGAAAATTCTAAAGGGTTCACAAACTTTCAAGCACCACTGTATTGGCCCATCAGCAATAAATCTTTTTTTAATTTCTACTCCAAGCTTTACACTTCTGAATCACTTGGGGATGAATCGCTTTTGAAATCGTTTTTCAGCTATTTAAATACCCCCTTAATTGATGTTGAGGCTGTGACACAGCTTGATTGCCCACTCTCTATAGAGGAGTTATTTGTTGCAATTAAGTCCTTGCAGAGTGGGAAGTGTCCAGGCCCTGATGGGTTTTCCAGTAAATGTTTCAAGAAATTCATGTGAAAATCTGATGATGTTTTAGATCATATTTATGCAGAAATAAAAAAAATTCTAAAGGGTTCACAAACTTTCAAGCACCACTGTATGTTTAAAAGAATACTGTGTTTGTCTTTACAGTTAATAATTAAGCAATAATACATGAGAGGGAGTGCTTTAAGGTGAGATATTGGCACGGGTGTGATGCGGTCGTAGGCACGAGGCCGTAGGCCAAGTCATCAATAGTAGTGGTTCAGTGGACTACCAGTTGAGAGCTTATAAGCTACCAGTTCCACCAAGCTGTCCCTGTTGTGCCTGTGAGCAAGATCCGTAACCCCTTTTCCGTTATCGCCTTTTATAGTTAGATTTTAAGATAAAGAGGACAGAAAACCTATTTGTTTATCACCCTTCCGCAAGGTAAAATAGTTCCATTCTATCATTCCCCCGCAGCTAAGCCCTTCAGTCATTAAAGTCGAGGAACAGAATTAACCAAAACTGTTTATTATACAAACAATAAACAGAAATATATAGCTTGGTAAGTTTTAATGTATTAAAAAGAACGTTTATTTACATTCAGCAAATAAAATGGATGGGGTTTATAAGGCAGGCTGTTACTAAGATAAACTATTCTACCTACTGAAGCAAATCTAAGTGAGATCCTGGTGTTATAATTAAAGTCTAGGATTCCGTTTGGTTAGTGATTATAAATTTGTATGATGAAGCTCTTAATGTTAATCTTATCAGTCAGGAATGTGACGGCAGACTAAAAGAGCACCAGCAACTTTGTTGGGTGAAGGGCTAACAGCTAACGTACCTGCCAGATCAATGAACCTCCGATCAGCTGTGGATGGTGTTTAATGAAAGACACCAAGTTTAACAACGGCTACGTGAGTGATGAGGCTGATTCAGTTTATTTTTATTGATGGGACTAAATCTGATCTTGAGTCTCATTGCTCTTCAGTCGAGCTGTGAATCCATTAAGAGCCCGAGACGTTTGATTTAAAGGACTGACTTTGTGTCGCTTTTCCAGCGCTTCCAAATCCCTCAGGTTGGTAATTAATAGCTTCACTTTCCAAATTTAAATCGTTTTCAAAACTAATAGATTTTATAAACTTATTATAGCTTTCATTTCAGCATGTTGCTAGGTTACGTGTGCATGCCGCGGAGTAAGACTTATAGAGCGTCGGTCAGAGTGCCATTATCGTGCAATAATGTCACTGCTGGAGCATCTCTCAGCCAATCAGATTGCGGAGTCAGAACTAACTGTGGTATAATTCCATTTTTGGCACTAAGATGAAGTCACACTGGATTTTTGACCATATATAAAGACATAGGACATCAGCAGTATCCTACTGCTTTTAATTTTGTTTTAAAGTTAAGCTCATGATACAGTGCTTGGGTGGCACAGCAAACACTAAAACACTAAACACTAGCCCATTACCCACAGTAGTTTCCCTGTGTGATGGTTTTCCTTGGATTATTCCCCAGAAAGTTGTTTTTTCTTTTAAATCTGCACTGGCACATTTGTATGAGAATACTTTTCTGCTCTAACCACAATTGTAAATTACTTAATCTCACAAGTTCAAACAAAAGGCTATAATTCAGCTAAACATCCAGCAGTTGTTATCACAACTAATTAATTGAATACTTTGTATTATGTACACTCATCACGTAACCTGAAAAAACAAATTAATAAGATGATTAATTAGATGATAAATATGTATTCCCAAGGCTGGCCACCTGAGAAAAATATTCAAAGTCATGTCTTGTTCAGTTTTAATCACGTCCTGAATATTTAGCTCAGGCAAAAAGGGCATAAAATTTTATTATCAATTTTTCAGGCACAGATTTATTTTTTCACAGTGTATTTTTTTTACACGGTACACAAATATTAACTGATAGAAAGCGCAACACAGAGAAAGGACAGACACAAATGGAACAAGAAATGGAACAAAATATTCAGACAGGATAGAATAGCAAAACATGGAACAGCATGATGCTCACAGACAAGTGCCCTGGTATATGCATTCAAACACAGACACACCCATACTCTCACACGACGCCATGCAAATCACTGACATTTATTCAGTTGGTAACAGCAAGCAAAGACTATGAAAAAGTACAACATATTCTTATAATGCATTGTTCATCTATTTATATGCAAAAGTATAAATAGAATTTATGAATGTATTGATGTATTGATTGCTACTAGAGCCAGTATTCTGCATATGGTACGCTAAATTGTTCACTAACCACTAACTGTGTACATGTTCTACTACGCAGATGAACTAGTCTTACTGGACACAACACTACACAAAAATATGGTACAACAGGAAGAGGCTACAGTGTACTACTCAGGGGGTAGGATGGATATTTTATGTTCATACATATTTATTCATGTGAAGAAAATAAACCAACAGGCAGATATGTGAAAGCATAGCTGATGCGAGTGTCTGGCTAAATCCTGATGTTGCTTTTCAAGTGAAAAGTAACAGAGACGGCACATTAGATGTAATAACTCTACATTTTAACACAGAGTTAAAACTGTGTTAAACTACCAGCTAATGCTTTAATATGCTGAAGTAGAGAAAAACTATAGAAAAGGCATCAATGGCTTTGTCATATGCTGATAGGTATATATTAAATGCGGAGTTATTTCGATAGCATGCTTTTTTGTTAAGTCTGTAGAATGAGAGGGATCAGGTTTGCCACCCAAAGAACAACGGTTTGTTCATTATCTGTAGAATCCTGCATTATTAATTAAAGTTATGAAGCAAAGACTAAACAAAGAACAAAGCTTCTGACTTGACTACATGTCTAAAAGCAACTGTAATTGCACATGTAATGGCCATTTACATAGACACAACACTCATGATATTTCACACTATGTGGCAAACATTATCTAACTCTTAATCCCTTAATTCATTGTTGTGTTCTGACTACTTGAATGCAGCTGGCTATTTTAGGCTGCCAGTCCTTTTGATTCTGTTCTGACTCCAGTAATTCCAGCAATACTGCTTTGTCTGATACACTCATACCACAGCCACACACAAGAACATCACTACTATTGCCACGGCTGTGGTTCACCACACAAATAATATATGGTCAGGGGTGGTCCTGCAATTGTTCTCAATAAAATTGTTCCTATACACATTTAGTGATATTGCGGGTACTACTTACGTTATATTATGAATATCCTTAAATCTTTTTTTCATTTATTCATTTTCTTATCTGCTTAATCCTGATCAGGGTTGTGGGTAACCCAGTGCCTAGTCGATGGGCACAGGGCACAAGGCATGAACAACCCTAGACAGGGCAGCAATCCATTGTAGGGCACACACACTATGCTTACATCAGAACTATAAATAGAGTTGTTCATTGTTCCATTTAAAACTCTTAACGCTTTATCTTACAATTTTCCATAGACATTCATTAAGGGGTACTTGACCTAAAAGATTATCATAAGGGTGTACTGTAACCAAAAATCGTTGATAACCACTGCTTTTACACCAATGGACAGCAGACATATGTTAGCAACAGACTACAGGGAGTTAGTGTATTGCTGCATAATTCACCTATATGAAAGGTGTACCAGATAAAATGACTAACAGGTGTAGGCACAAGTTACATGTACCTTATACATTTGCATAAGTGTACATACTCATTAAAAATTATAACATTGGTACAATGGTATGAGTAATATTGGCAAGTGATGGGTTTACCCCAATACCAGAAGTTGAATCTGTTCATCTGGACATAAGGTTTGTTGGGAGATACGTTTCATCACTAATCTAAGTGGCTTCTTCAGTCTCAGCTAGTTTGAAAAATTCCCCAATCTTATATACAGCACATTTGCATAATGACCAATACCAGCACCAGTGCATAACAATTGGACCGCTGATCAGTTTAATATGCAGTTAGCCATGTCCATTAATAGCAATGGCCACGTGTGCCATTCACACAGGATTGGGGAATGGCTGGCATAGCAGTGTTATAAGATGGTGAGAAGCGTACTCTGAGGTCCCCTCCTCGGTTCAGGGACAGATGTTCCCTTTTTACAAAAATGGCTTCTTTTACTCCGTGTTCAAACCATCGTTCCTCCCTATCAAGGATCTGCACTTCTTCATCCTTGAAAGAGTGGCCATTGGCACGTGGCCATTGTCATTTATGATCATGGCTATCTGCATATTAAACTGATCAGCGGTCCCATTGTTATGTAATGGTGCTGGTATCAGTTATGCAAATTTGCTGTGTATAAGATCGTGGAATTTTTCCAACTATCTTAGACTGAAGAAGTCACTTAGATGAGTGACGAAATGTATCTCCCAGAAACCTTAGGTCCAGATGAACTGATTCAGCTTCTGGGATTTTCTCACCTGGATTACTGAGTATGCATCAAGACGTTTACCCCAATAGTACTGACTAATTAGAAAATCTATTTTACACAGCGTTAATCTACCTGTGCTTTGGCTTGATCAGGAACAAGGAAACTGGATAAATCTATATATATTGTAGAAGTCTTTCATAATAAAAAAGCTACTTTAAGATACGCATCCATGTAGCTCCTTGTATGATAATGTGTTAGTTATCTGAACTCTCTAAACCACACTGGCTATGCATGAAGTGTGAAATTATTTTAATATTTGCCCAATATCTGTGAGGTTATGTGAATTATATCCTTCATGGCACCTTGGTTATTTAAAAGAAACAGAGCTAAAAATCTCAGAGATGCAGTTATGTATAATATGGTATGGCAAATGGTCTTAAATATCAAATTCTTGCTGGTAACATTTTATATATTGTAAAACTGAGCTATAACACTTCTAACCTCTCATATTTTCCCAAAGACATACTTTCCCTAAGTTAAATATGATTTCAAAGGGTAGAATGGTGCCAAGAGGTATGAACAGGATGGAGAATTTACAAATTCTCTATTTCAAACGAGTCCACTGCTCACTGCTGCTATATATTTATAGATACAGGTATCCAATCCAGTAGACCAGGTTGAAGAGGCCAAAAGCAGTTGGGAAGAATATTCGGGAATAGGAGTCGATTTTGGACACATGAACGTGCATCCTGTTCTCACGCCATGCCCCTGAGCGACAGTCATCAAAGCAGCAGAAAAAACTTGTGCAGTCTTTCCCATCTAAACACTCGTAGGTGTAATCGTCATCATCGTGGTAAGGTGCGATGTTGTTCATCTGGAGCAGGGATGTCCCTGGTCTCATGTTCACCATGCTTGATTTCTGGCAAGGGGTAGAGAACGTGAATATATTTAGTCTTGACATTTTGCAAAGACTTAGAATAATGAAGGTAATAAATATGCCATAATAAAAAAAACAAATATTTGTTATGACACATGTATAGTTATACATGTATTTTTGAAGCACTGTTTTAGTGTCCAGTCAACCCATTTCACAATAGCCTACTAATCGTTAAAACATGATTTTATCCTGTGACATGTGTAGCTGAAATACTTATTTTCAGTCCAAACGATCATCCACTGGACATTATAATAATTCCAGTTAAAGTCTGTAAAATCAGAAAAGCTATATCTTTCTCAAAACGTTTTGTTTCCTATTCCCTGTAACCTAGTGTATTAATAAATCTGTATACACTATATAGACAAAAGACTAGTTCACCCAAAAAATGTAATACAAACAAGCATATTAGTAGGCCCCCACCTTTGCATCTACAGTAGCCTTTGTTCTTTTAAATGGTCTTTCCACTAGATTTTGGAACATAACTGTGAGGTCAGCGTCTAATCTCAGGCAATAAACCCTGCCTCACTTTTGGCATTCCAGTGCATTTTCAAGCTGTGTGATGGAGTTGAGTTCAAGGTTCTGCAAAGGCCTGCCAACTTCTCAATCAAAGGTGGCAAACCAATTCTCTACAAATGTTGTTTAAAGAACAGCAGGGCAGAAAGTTGATGAATAAATTGTTGGAATTGGAAACCTATAAATGTGTCATATTGAGAGTCACTGAGGTATTCAGTAGAACCCATTCTACTGCCAGAGAAAGGGCATCCACCAACTTTTGTATAAATAGTGAACATTCATAATTTGAGATGAGAATTTATTATTATTAAAACTGAACCAAATTAAACATTTTATTAATTAAAATACATTTCTTAAAATTAAATATAATTTAACTGTTAAGAGGTGTGGGGCTAATTTGGTTGTCAATGAATTGTAAATTTTTTTGACACTGTCATAAAAAAAGACATGGCTTGATCACAGACCTCCAAGGGTAGAACAACAAAGCATCTCCAAGATACTTAGAACTATGTGTCACGCTCGCTGGCCACCACGCCAGCGTCACCTGCGCACGTCACATCACACGCACCTGTTCCTCATTTCATCATCACACCCACACTCTATTTAAACCGCACTCACCTCACCGTCACCGCGGATTACTGATGTCGGTTGCGTCCCTACGCGCCGTTCCCCGTCTCGCTTCCCAAACGCACGCCGTCCGGTCTCGTCCATGCTCGTCCGCGTCCCTCACATCCCCAGGTTTGGCACGTTAGGTTCACTTCCTCGTTTTGTGTTTTGTTTCATACCCGTTTTCGGCTTCGGCCCCGTTTTCGTTATACACCCGTTTTCTGTCCTCGCCTGTTCCTTTCGCTGTGTCTGCCTTTGTTTGTTTGTTTGTTAATAAACCACTCCTTTGCTTTTGAACCTGCGTTCGTCTCCTGCTTCCCATTCGGCTCACGCCGTTACAGAATAATCCGCCCTAAAACATGGAGACGGCACGTTCTTTTGGTTTTTCGTTTTCTCTCGGCCGTTTCTATGGCGACCCTGCCTCCTGCTGGCCATTTGTGGTACAGTGCAGGGCTTATTTTGATTTCCACCAATTCGATTCCGAGCACGAAAAGGTATCCTTTCTGTTCCTTCACCTTGGCGGTGAAGCCCTGGTTTGGGCCACTCACATGTGGCCGGTGCTCCGGACGGGTCCCATAGAGCTAATTTCTGGAGAGCTGCTGGAGTTCGCTTTTTGGCTCCCATGGGAATCCCCGGGCATCGACGCTGTGGGTTCCAGCCCTGGCAGAACCCGTTCGCCCTTCCAATCTGCACGGGCTGGTAAGTGCTGGATCCCAGCTTACCACCAGCCGCGACCGCCCTAACCCAGGCGCCATAGCGACTGCCTTGCCGACAATTTCATTTTAGTCGCTCTTGTTTTTTGCCCGATCCTCGGTTCCTAGCGGTTCGTGTTGCAAACACGCCTCAGAACCCCTGGTTCTCGATGGTGGTACCGCTCGGATCACGCTTCCTCGACCCGACACCCGCACTGCGTTCGTTTGGGACACAGGACGGTCGCATCACCCCCGCTCGTGCCCACTCCCGCGTCTCGGATGGTCGGTGCTCGGTGGCTGCCCCAAGGACGTCTGCAGTTCCGGTTGCTGCCCCCAAGGACGTCTGCGGTTCCGGTGGCTGCCTCCAGGGTGTCTGCTGTTCCGGTGGCTGCCCCCAGGGCACCAGAAAAGCCTTTCTAAAGGCTCCATCCTCACCAGAAGCCTTCCCAAAGGCCCCAAAGTCTCGTCAGAAGCCTTCCCAAAGGCCCTAAGTCTCTTCAGAAAGCCTTCCCAAAGGCCCAAGTCTCGTCAGAAGCCTTCCCAAGGCCCAAGTCTCCGTCAGAAGCCTTCCCCCAAAGGCCCCAAGTCTCGTCAGAAGCCTTCCCAAAGGCCCAAGCTCATCAGAAAGCCTTCCCAAAGCCCAAGTCTCGTCAGAAGCCTTCCCCAAACAAAGGCCCCAAGTCTCGTCAGAAGGCCTTCCCAAAGGCCCAAGGCTCGTCAGAAGCCTTCCCAAAGGCCCAAGTCTCGTCAGAAGCCTTCCCAAAGCAGGCCCAAGTCTCGTCAGAAGCCTTCCCAAAGGCCCAAGTCTCGTCAGAACCTTCCCAAAGCCCCAAGTCTCGTCAGAAGCTTCCCAAAGGCCTCCAGTCTCGTCAGAAGCCTTCCCCAAGGCCCAAGTCTCGTCAGAAGCCTTCCCAAAGGCCCAAGTCTCGTCAGAAGCCTTCCCAAAGGCCCAAGTCTCGTCAGTAAGCCTTCCCAAAGGCCCAAGTCTCTCCCCCCCCCCGTCAGAAGCCTTCCCAAAGGCCCAAGTCTCGTCAGAAAGCTTCCCAAAGGCCCAAGTCTCGTCAGAAGCCTTCCCAAAGGCCCAAGTCTCGTCAGAAGCCTTCCAAAGGCCCAAGTCTCGTCAAGAAGCCTTCCCAAAGGCCCCAAGTCTCGTCAGAAGCCTTCCCAAAGGCCCAAGTCTCGTCAGAAGCCTTTCCAAAGGCCCAAGTCTCGTCCGAAGCCTTTCTAAAGGCTCCAGCCTCGTCAGAAGCCTTTCTTTCTAAAGGCTCCAGCCTCGGCAGAAGCCTTTCTAAGGCTCCATCCATCCTCAGAAGCCTTTCCAAAGGCCCATCCTCGTCAGAAGCCTTTCCAAAGGCCCCATCCTCACCAGAAGCCCTTCCAAGGCCCCATCCTCCTCAGAAGCCTTTCTAAAAGGCTCCAGCCCCGTCAGAAGCCTTTCTAAAGGCTCCAGCCTCGTCCGAAGCCTTTCTCTAAAAGGCTCCATCCTCCTCAGAAGCCTTTCTAAGGCTCCAGCCTCGTCAGAAGCCTTTCTAAAGGCTCCAGCCTCGTACCGAAGCCTTCTAAAGGCTCCATCCTCCTCAGAAGCCTTTCCAAAGGCCCCATCCTCCTCAGAAGCCTTTTTTGTTTCAAAAGCCCCCATCCTCACCAGAAGCCTTTCCAAAGGCACCCATCCTCACCAGAAGCCTTTCCAAAGGCCCCATCCTCATCAGAAGCCTTTCTAAAGGCTCCATCCTCGTCCTCGTCAGAACCCTTTCTAAAGGGCTCCATCCTCGTTCAGAAGCCTTTCTAAAGGCTCCATCCCTCGTCAGAAGCCTTCTAAAGGCCTCCAATCCTCGTCAGAAGCCTTTCTAAAGGCTCCATCCTCGTCAGAAGCCTTTCCAAGGCCCGAGTCTCGTCGGAAGCCTTTCCAAAGGCCCATGTCTCGTCAGAGGCCTCCCCAAAGGCCACTGCCTCACGGAGACCCCGTCTGAGCAAGTCTCCTCCGCGGAGACCCCGTCTGAGGCGTTACTAACGGCCGCAACCCCCAGAGAAAAGCCGTTCGGAGATTGTCTCCTCCATGAGACCCAAGTCGTCGCCTCGGCTGTTCGAGCGTCACCACGTCGCCTCTGCTCTCCAGCATCCCGTCGTCGCCTCTGCCCTCAAGCCATCACGTCGTCCACGACTCTGCTCGGCAAGCCTCACGTCGTCCACGACTCTGCTCGGGCAAGCCTCACGTCGTCCACGACTCTGCTCGGCAAGCCCTCACGTCGTCCACGACTCTTCTCGGCAGCCTCACGTCGTCCCACGACTCTGCTCGGCAGCCTCACGTCGTCCACGACCTCTGCTCGGAGCCTCACGTCGTCCACGACTCTGCTCGGCAGCCTCACGTCGTCCACGACTTCTGCTCGGCAGCCTCACGTCGTCCACGACTCTGCTCGGCATCCTGCCTCACGCGTCCACGAGCTCTGCGCGTCAGCCTCACGTCGCCACGACTCTGCTCGGCGCCTCAGCCTCAACGTTCGTCCACGACTCGCTCGCAGCCTCACGTCGTCGACTCCGCTCTCCAGCGACCTCCGTCGTCGTCTCTTCTGTCCAAGCTCGCCGCCTCGCCCCAAAAGAAAGATCGATCAAAGGCAGAATAGGCGAAACACGAGAGGCTTCGGCAGCCTCAAGTCAGTCCACGACTCTGCTCGGGGGTGCAGCCTCACGTCGGTCCACGAACTCTGCTCGGCAGCCTCACTATCACGTCGACTCCGCTCTCCAGCGACCTCCAGTCGTTCGTCAACTGCTTGTTACAAGCATCGCCGCCTCGGCCTCTGCTGTCAAGCATCGCCGCCCCTCGCCTCTGCTGTCAAGCATCGCCTCCTCGCCTCTGCTGTCAAGCATCGCCGCCTCGCCTCTGCCTCTGTCAAGCATCGCCGCCTCGCCTCTGCTGTCAAGCATCGCCGCCGTCGCCGCTGCTGTCAAGCATCGCGCCTCGCCGCTGCTGTCAAGGATCGCCGCCTTCGCCGCTGCTGTCAAGCATCGCCGCCTCGCCTCTGCTGTCAAGCATCGCCTCATCGCCGCTGCTGTTCAAAAGCATCGCCTCCTCGCCGCCTGCTGTCCAAGCATCGCCGCCCTCGCCGCTGCTGTCAAGCATCGTCGCCCATCGCCGCTGCTGTCAAGCATCGCCGCCTCGCCGCTGCTGTCAAGCATCGCCGCCTAGCGTCGACTCTGCTCTCAGGCGTCGCCTCGTCGACTTCTTGCCGTCAAGCATCGCCGCCTCGTCTTCTGCCGTCAAAGCGGTCGCCACCTCGTCTCGGCTCTCGAATCGTCTCGTCTCTCATCTTCGGTCGCCGTCGTCGACTCCGCTCTCAGCGTCGTCGCCTCGCGACTCCGCTCTCAAGCGTCGTCGCCTCGTCGACTCCGCTCTCAAGCGTCGTCGCCTCGTCGCCTCCGCTCTCAAGCGGCGTCGCCTCGTCGCCTCCGCTCTCAAGCGGCGTCGCCTCCAGCCGCCCGACTGTTGGCGGTCCCCTCCTGGGGTCCGCCCGACGAGGAGACCCCCCGAGGCAGGACTGCGGCCAGGGGGCTCTTTCTGGAGTCCTAGCTCCGTCTCGGACTCCTTGGGGGGGGGCTCTGTCACGCTCGCTGGCCACCACGCCAGCGTCACCTGCGCACGTCACATCACACGCACCTGTTCCTCATTTCATCATCACACCCACACTCTATTTAAACCGCATTCACCTCACCGTCACCGCGGATTATTGATGTCGGTTGCGTCCCTACACGCCGTTCCCCGTCTCGCTTCCCAAACGCACGCCGTCCGGTCTCGTCCATGCTCGTCCGCGTCCCTCACATCCCCAGGTTTGGCACGTTAGGTTCACTTCCTCGTTTTGTGTTTTGTTTCATACCCGTTTTCGGCTTCGGCCCCGTTTTCGTTATACACCCGTTTTCAGTCCTCGCCTGTTCCTTTCGCTGTGTCTGCCTTTGTTTGTTTGTTTGTTAATAAACCACTCCTTTGCTTTTGAACCTGCGTTCGTCTCCTGCTTCCCATTCGGCTCACGCCGTTACACTATGCAAATGAGCCAATATGTTATTTAGCAGAGAACCAAATTAGGCGAGGGCATGAAAGCTGGCGATCTGTGTTTTCGAAATGGGCTAAATGAGTATATGTTTTATGTATTATTATATTCACCGACACTGAGGACAGCCATTTTATTGCATTTTCCCTCATGCATTGTACATAGTAGTATGGTTTGCTCACCGGTGCACTATTGGTCTTGGTCTTCTTGTTCTGTCGATTACTGGTGAAGTAGTGCAATGTTCCATACTCCATAAGTGCAGCGAAGGTGAAGATGAAGCAAACAGACACGAACAAATCCATAGCTGTCACATATGACACCTTTGGCAATGACTTCCTAGATATGGTGCTTAAGGTTGTCATAGTAAGTACAGTCGTGATACCTGAGCCAAGGAGGAAAAAACACAGCCACTCAGTATAGGAAAAAAATGTCTGCATCTTACTGTTAAATAAATTAATGTATTAATGGAATGTAACAATATCCATTTATGTAATGAGCCAAATTAGACTGCCATTTTAATTTATCAAGTTGGAATTTAGCTTATACACTACCTAACGATGTTCTGGCAGGAACAGCATCTTTGTTGATCCAGAAGGAAACCCAGGACAGCACTACAATCATGCTGCAGGGGATGTATGTCTGGATGGTGAAGTAACCCATTCGTCGACTCAGGTCAAAGAAAATCGTCATGATTACGTACTCTCCTAAAGAAAAAATAAATATAAATTTCTGCTTGACAATCAGACAAAGTAAAATTTCTATTACAGCCTTGGCTTAGATTTTTTGATCTTTAATTGTTTTTTAATGTTTTTTAAATGCACAGTGGAGTTCAAACAGTCAAGTCTGCTCTGTAAAGTAGATTTAAAAAAACATTATGAAACACCGACTTAAAATTGCTTTACAAACCAGACTGAGTGTGTGCCACATCAGAAGTGTTCCGCAGGCCAACAAAGGCAAACTGGTAAAGTCTCCAGTACCGCTGGTCTGCTACCTCAACAGCACGGCGCTGCCACCTGTACTGGATCTCATTCTTTGGATATCCATCTGCAGAAACATGTTAACATACATACACAAGTTCCACCACATACACTGAATCACATATACACACTTTGTATTGCACACTACACCCACACACACACATACATAAGAATGACTGGATGGTACACAAGTTCTAACATGTTGCTTAACTAAACATAGCATGCCTTTCCCTCAAAGTACTGCCAATGACGTTTGATGGAACATATGACAAGCTGAGGGAGAGTGCACATAGCAGATGCATGGAAAAAAACACATTGAAGCAATGTTAAGGTGACTGGAGAGGAATGAGTATTCTGTGGGAGGATGGCACACTGGTTTTCCTCATTAAGGGGTTGAAAGATGATATTTGGGACAGGCCTTAGGCAATGTTTGGAAACCGATTGGCTTAATAGGTGGGTGAAAGAGGACGAGGCAGCTGACAGAGGCAATGTGTGGGGAGTTTTTGCCAGCAGCACCCGGGGCAAGGCTGAGACTGAGTGATAGACTGATGGTAGCAGCTTAACACCTACAGCTTGAAAACTCCAGCGGACACGAATGTTCATCCATAGGAAAGTTATGCAGCTTAAGGTAGCATTCCGCATTAATAGTCAACCTGACAAAAACAGAATAAGGTCAGAATAACAAAACAAAAAAAGCGTGAATCTGACATGTCAATTGAAAACGCACAGTGATGTGATATTTGTACAGGTGTACAGTGGTACCTCGGTTCTCGACCATCTCGGAACTCGTTAATATCGGTTCTCGACGCATTTTGACTTGAAAAATTTGTCTCAGTACTATAGTACTGTATTCTTACTGTTTAAACATTAACTTCCTTATAACTACTTATCATGTAATTATCAGCAGTATCTCGATCTACAGGCACCATAATGTAACTGCAGTCATTTAAGATAGACTGGAAAATGCGAATAAGATGCCAACTTCAGCCTCGTCTCCACTATGATACACCAAACACTCGTTAAAATCCTCAGTTCATGGTACATTTAACTTATGATGGGTTTGCCGGAACATATCCTGTTCGTAAATCAGGGAGCACCTGTATAATACAACTCCATTAATACATATAATGCCTTACACAGTGTGGATCTTCTGGGGGTCTGGAACAGATGAATTCAATTTACATTATTCCTTTGGGAAAAACTTGCTCGATACTCGTTTTCGGGTTCTTGACAAGCCTTCTGGAATGAATTAACCACGAGAACCGAGGTACCATTGTATTTATGTTTTGTCTTTCTGTCCCTTCAGTTTAATATATGCATTGACAAACAAAATAACACACCCAGATAGAAATGTTGGATTGCTGCAAAACTCAGCAGGCAGTTATGTCTCAGACACTAGGTCTTGCCCCAAGAGGGAGTAAAAGTGCTTCCCCTGCTGCCCTATAAAAATGCTCCCAGAGAGTACTTTTGGGTAGTATACCTCTTGTTGAGACTATTAGACATGCCTCTATGACCCACTTGAAGACATTTTTCCCAGTTGACAGCCTTTGAGAGGTGATGCTTCATTGAACTGAGAGAAGCAGCATGGTCATTTTGACAAATTGCCTGTCGCCTAGGCCATTCTGACCTAGCTGTTAGTAGGTGTTGGTAGCAGCGGTTCCTTTGAGGGCACGCACACACGGTGAACAGGCTTCGGAAGACACAGACAATCCACAAGTAAACAGGATCATTCACTCTGCCGACAACCATGAGCAGCACCAAAAGTTTCGTTGTCCACCATCCCAACACAGGTGACACAGGTGACACCTTCACTACACACCCCTGACTGTGTGCAGACCATTTCCAGGCACACAGCAAAAGAAGCTGTTGTCACAGTGGACATTATGTGTCCTGCCATTGACAGCCAGCCACCGTTGCCTTCATTTGTAGTGCCGTTGTAAACAAGAAATCTGGACTGCTGTGGACTGGGACCGTATTGTCTTTAGCGATGAATCCAGGTTCTGTTTGGGATCTGACGACAGTTGGCTTCAAGTATGGAGGCCTCGTGGTGAGCACTTCAATCCTGCCTTTGCTGTGGAGCGACAAACTGCCCCAACTGCTGGTGTGATGATCTGGGGAGCCATCACATATGGCAGTCGGTCACCCCTAGTAGTGATACGAGGGACACTAACAACTCAGCGATATGTGCAGGACATCTTACAGCCACTTGTGTTGCCACTCATGGCAGGGCTTTCAACTGGCATTTTTCAGCAGGATAATTCTCGCCCACACACAGAAAGTGTTTCCCAGGAATGATCGGATTGGAACTTCCAATCGCCAGATTTATCACAAACCAAGCAATTATGACACCAGCTTTAGCAACCTACGAGTATGCAGGATCTACAGGCCCAGCTGCAACAACATCTGTGGACAAATGAGTCATAGAGGCATGTCTAGAAGGTCAACGATCATGCAGGTATACTACCCAAAAGTAGCCTCTTAGAGCCTTTTTATAGGGAGGCGACCACACCTGTAATCATTTACTTATCTGCCAGACAGAACTGCATGCCGAGTTTGCAGCAATCCAACATTTCTATCTGGGTGCGTTATTATTTTTTGTGTCAATGAGTGTATTTGGTTTCTAACTAACATTAAACAATGTGGCATAAATGAGTTAATGATTAAAACTGTATGAAAGCAGAGGCAATTTTTCTTACAAAAAGCGAGTGCTACAGGACAGAAGTACAGAAGCGCTGACTACAGCTGCACAAACAACAATCAACCAAGAGCAGATGTTGAGTAGCGCACCTCAGAGTGTACATTACTCGTCCATTGCTCCAAAGGCGGAGGAGCCGGTTGGGTGTAGTGATCCAATGGGCATCAGATTTGCGAGAGTTGCGGAAAAACGTGTCAGGAATCCAAATCTTTCCCACCATATTGCTGTTGAGCATGAGGAGTTTCATGGTGCTGTTGAACTTAAGCCGACTGTCATACCACGTTTGAGCGAAAAAGATGTCTATTGTGTATTCCTACAAACCAAAGTCACAAAAATTAAACCAAACATATCCTGTAAATGTTAACATAAAGACCTCACCTTTTTTTCTACATATTTGATATGCGCTCACCATGTTGATGGGATCCACTGGGCCGATACTGTTTACATACACAGCTGTCTCAATCACAGTGGGTCTCACTGAAAGAACAACAGTTGTGCTTAGATGGGAGCTCAAATCAATGAAAACTTAATACTATTTTCCTGATTTCCTGTTCACATGCTAATTAACACATATCTAATCAGCCTATCACACGGCAATGAAGACAACTTTCTGCAGTTGAAACTGAGCATTAGCATGGGGAAGAAAGGTGATTTAAGTGATTTGAACGTAACATGGTTGTTTGTCCTAAACAAGCTGGTCTAAGCATTTCAGAAACTGCTGATCTACTGGGATTTTCACACAGAGCCATCTCTAGGGTTTACAGACAGTGGTTCAAAAAGGAGAAAATATCGAATGAGTGGCAGTCCTCTAGGTGAAAATACCTTGTTGATGCCAGAGGTCAGAGAAGAATGCCCAGACTGGTTTGAGCTGATAGAAAGGCAAAATGTATTTAAAATACTAACTCCTTACAACCGAGTAGGGGTGGGTGATATGGTAAAAATATTATATCATGATAACTAAAGACATTTTCACGATACACAATATTTATCATGATACATGTGATAGCAGACAAAATGCATCAGTAGCAATAGATTTTTAAAAACTACTATTAAAATATTAATCCATGCTTAGTAAAGTGATTTTCATTCAATATGTGCTCACCCCATTGAACAGGACTAATTACATTCTTTATGATGAAACATGCAGTTGATCAGTGTTCTTTAAACACTGAAGATATTCTTGATATGCTCAGAAAAGCATATTGTCTATCAGGATAACAAAATTGATCATGATAAGATAAAATATCATCATATTGGCAACCCCTACAACTGAGGTATGCAGAGGAACATCTCTGAATGCACAACATATTGAACCTTGAAGCAGATGGGCTATAGCAGCAGAAGACCACAACAGGTGCCACTCCTGACAGCTAAGAACAGGCAACTGTTCTAAGAAATAAAAATAATATGAAATATTAACCTGAAACTGAACAACAGTTTGAATTTCAGAGCTAAACCAAAGGCTTAATTCATGGAAGACATCATTGTTTAATAATGGACAGCTGTACTGCAGCACTGGAAGCCAATTAAGCTTTGAAAGTTGATGGAAGCAATTCCTACAGGTGTCCTAACTTTTGTTGATTACTTACAAGCCCTATGATTCTATAAAAGCAGAATTGGAACAGACTGCATTACAATGGCCTCTAGGGCAGTATTTGGAAAGTATTGCACTGAATGACAGCACATTGCTATTATAATGGCAAGAAAAGGGAAATTAACAAAAGAAGGCATACAGAGAATTATAACCCTTAGAAGTGTAGGCTTTTTCTACAGAGAAATTGCAAAGAAAGCCAAGCTGTCAGTGAGTACAGTGCCCTATATCATCAAAAGGCACTTGCAAACTGGAGGAAACAGTGACAGGGAGAGGCCTGACAGATCAAAAACCAAAACAAAATCAGAAGACAAGTTTTTGAGGGTCAACAGTTTGTGTGATCAGAGGCTCACAGCACAACTTCAAGAGCAGCTTAATGCAGGTTGAAATAAGCAAGTTTCTGTTTCAAGAGAAGAGAAGATTTCGAACTGCAGGTTTGAAAGGTCAATTAGCAGTAAGAAAGCCATTGCTAGGGTTGCAAAATAAACAAGAGGCTTGCCTGGGCCATGCAGCATCTCCAGTGAACAGATGAACATCTTTTCCACGACCAAAGGATATGTCTTTCGACATAGTTGTTTAACAAATGAAAAGCTACTCACTGCATCAATTAGGGTTAAATAACTTGTTGCCAGCTGAAACATAATCACCAATGCAGTAATTATCAAATGGGAGTATTAGGGGTCACGCTGTGGCCATCAGAGGCCACTTTTGATCCCTCAGGTCGGCGTGAGAACCCTCAGCGCAATTGCGCAGGCACCAACCTAATTTGGCGTTTGGCATAAAAGTGTCGACACCTGTTGGTGGGCCTATTTAAGCACACCTTTGGGCTCACAAAAGCCCGGGTTTCCTCGAGGGTGTTTAAGCCTTGCTCGCGGATGCGAGACTCAGCCCTCCTTTCCCTCACTCACGGCGTCACCTCCCCTCCTTCTCCTTCGCGATCAGAGAATATACATTCTCCGACATCATCGCATGCTTTGAAATGGATGCCGAGCCTCCTTGGTCCCGTCCTTTTTCTTCCCACGGACGCTCCCCTCGGGCTTCCGGCGCTTTTTGCGCATGCGCGGACCCGTACGCCTTACGGTTTATTTTAGTTTCTTTTTGGTTAATCTTTTGTTTCTTTTATTTATTGATATTTTGGTTCAGTGCTTGAAAGTTTGTGAACCCTTTAAAATTTTCTATATTCATGCAGAAATATGACCTAAAACATCATCAGATTTTCACACTAAAAGTTCTAAAAGTAGTAAAAGTGAACTCAGTTAAACAAATGACGTTTAATTATAATACTTGGTCATTTATTTATTGATGGAAATGATCAAATATTACATATTAGTGAGTGGCAAAAGTATGTGAACCTCTAGGATTAGCAGTTAATTTGAAGGTGAAATTCAAGTCAGGTGTTTTCAAGTGATGTGATGACAATCAGGTGTGAGTGGGCACCCTGTTTTATTTAAAGAACAGGGATCTATCAAAGTCTGCTCTTCATAACACATGTTTGTGGAAGTGTATCATGGCCTCAGAAAAAGAGTTGTTTATGCTCATCAGGCTGGAAAAGGTTACAAAACCATTTCTAAAGAGTTTGGACTCCACCAATCCACAGTCAGACAGACTGTGTACAAATGGAGGAAATTCAAGACCATTGTTACCCTCCCCAGAAGTGGTCGACCAACAAAGATCACTCCAAGAGTAAGGCGTGTAATAGTTGGCGAGGTCCCCAGGGTAACTTCTAAGCAACTGAAGGCCTCTCTCACATTGGCTAATGTTAATGTTCATGAGTCCACCATCAGAAGAACACTGAACAACAATGGTGTGCATGGCAGGGTTGCAAAGAGAAAGTCACTGCTCTCCAAAAAGACCATCACTAACATGCTAAAGATCACGTGGACAAGCCAGAAGGCTATTGGAAGAATGTTTTGTGGACGGATGAGATAAAAATAGAACATTTTTGTTTAAAAGAAAAGTGCAATGTTTGGAGAAAGGAAAACATAAACATAAGAACCTTACCACATCTGTGAAACATGGTGGTGGTAGTATCATGATTTGGGCCTGTTTTGCTGCATCTGGCCCAGGACGACTTACCATCATTGATGGAACAATGAATTCTGAATTATATCAGAGAATTCTAAAGGAAAATGTCAGGACATCTGTCCATGAACTGAATCTCAAGAGAAGGTGGGTCATGCAGCAAGACAACGACCCTAAGCACGCAAGTCGTTCTACCAAAGAATGGTTAAAGAAGAATAAAGTTAATGTTTTGGAATGGCCAAGACAAAGTCCTGACCTTAGTCCTCCAATCGAAATGTTGTGGAAGCACCTGAAGAGAGTAGTTAATGGGAGGAAATGTGAGAGGGGGGAGGATGGTCACACCAGATACTGAAAGCAAAAGTTCACATACTTTTGCCACTCACTAATATGTAATATTGTGAGTGTATTATACATATACACCATCACTACATATCACATATATACTCATATATATACACATACAGTGGTGCTTGAAAGTTTGTGAACCCTTTTTCTATATTTCTGCATAAATATGACCTAAAACATCATCAGATTTTCACACAAGTCCTAAAAGTACATAAAGAGAACCCAGATAGATAGCTCTTACTAAACCGGGAAACTAAATGTATATATATATATGTACATTTAGTTTCCTGGTTTAGTAAGAGCTATATAAAAATATATCCCTGACACTCTCTTCATACCATGATAAGTTTGCACTGCACTCATACAGCAAATACCAATATGAAATCAATGCTTAAGAATTGTAGACACTGTAATTCCATTTTCAATGAATCAGAGCTAAACAATGTGGTTCTAAAGGGATGATGAATCACAAATGCCCATAGTCCGTCTCACTCACGCTCACGGTGGGCTCTGAGCACTAATGAACTCCACTCACCCCTTCTTCTGCTCACACTCCATCTCTGTCTCACTATCTTTTTATCTCTGTACATCACTCCGATGCACATAAACACACAACTAAAGAAGATCAATGCCAATTTTACCTCTTTTGTGTTCTCCTAAAACTCCACAACAGAGTTATGGTCAGCCCCTTATTCTCCTTCCAGCAAAAGTGGAACATATGCCATTGTGCAGTAAAACCCATGACTGCACAGAAATCATTACATAAACAACAGATGCAATGAAATAGCTCTGGGTATCCTCTGCAGAGATTAAAAAAACACATTGCTGTGCATTTCAAAGCATAATTACTATTTATTTGCTGGATTTAAAACACTGGATTTAAAGACACAGAAGCTGCTGTGTGCAAAGACTTGGGTGCCTTTCCAAATGATTAATTGATTTGTTAATACCTTAACTAAGTCTGGTTTAGACAATTCCAGAGCGTTATAAACTCAGTGACCCATTCAGTGTGCTGCACTTAATAGTCATGGGTTCCTACAAGCAGATGCCTGAGAATCTTAAGCAAGAGAAATTAACTCACACAATGCAGAAGACTATTAAATATATCTATAAGGTCTCCCGCTTGTCATTTCATCTGTCAGAAATACAATAAAGAAACTGAAGTTGAGGGTAACTGTTAAGTCAAGCCAAGATCTGAGAGAGAAAGAAAATTCTCTTAAAGAACCACTTATTGACACATTTATGTGAAGCAAAACTGTAGATGAGTCACGAGCCATCACAGAAAACCTTACTTGCAATCTTGTCACAAAAGTCAATGTCTGAAGTCACAAACTGCTTCTACAAGTCAAAGGAACTTAAAAGAGTTTGGATATCATAAGTAAATTATCCAAAACGTACCTCTAAATCTACAGTAAACTTCTTCAGAAACTGAAAGGACTTAGATCTTTAAAGTTTTTCTCAATACCTAGTCTTATTATTAAATCATTTTTAAATCTATGAGTGGATCTCAACTGCCTAAAAGTATTTTTGAAATCTGAAAGGAAAAGGAAGTTTGACAGAAAAGGAAACAATGAAAAGGTGTTGTGGTAACTTGCCTCCAATGTCTGGTCGCAGTTTGTTGTCGTAGCCCTGAAGTAACTTATTCAAAATCAGGGTGACATCGCTGTCATAAACTTTAGGTGATAAAACCCATGTTTTATTTATGGGAACGTCCTCATAATCTTCCTCCTCAGCTTTACTGGGTCCAAATGCCACGCTGGTAACATTGAGAAATACAGAGAAATCAGGCAGATAAGAGAAACAATACAGATTTTTAACACAGAAATTGGTGTCATATTAAGAAAATAGGAATACAATAAGAAAGATTGACAAGGAAACAGACAGGGACAGAAGATATATGAGATTTAAGAGAATCTGAGACTTTATTGAGCTAAGGATGACAGACTGGAGAGAAACGGAAGATACAAAAGAAGGCTATGAGTGTATAAACAAATCCTAGGCAATGAGCAAGAATGAGTAAGCGAGTACAGCAAGACATAAAAAGCGGATGTAATAAAACCACCATGATTAATGAAGGTATATTTTGGCAGAAATTCCAACAGAACATCTCAAGGTTACAGGTTTAAATTACTTCCTCTCTCTCTGCCTTTCTCTCTCTGGCTCTCATTTTAAGGCATCCAGATACTTAATCACTCTGTGCATCATAAACGTTCTGTTTCTAAATAGAGCAAATAACAAATAATCAACAGTGATACACCACTCCTGCTGCGCATACGTGCATGATGGGGCATCTGTGATGTTTTGGGGCTGTATTTCATGCCGAATAAGTTTTTTAGCAGAAGAACTATTCAAAACATATTGCAAAATCTGAACATAAATTATTCAGCAACCATAGAATTGAAATAATAACATAATCATACCAGTTTACTGACCTAAACCTCACAGGTAATGTGAAGAAAAGTTTGCAAGATAAGAAATAAGGTCCTGGGGGATCTGGATAGATTCTGAACTGAGAAGTGTCAGGTTTATTTCCTCAAATCTATGATTTGCTCTCCATTCTGCTCTCCAACTTCACCTTTCACTTCTGTTGCTCCTTAACCTTGATTGCCTGCTACCTTATAGAAGCCCAGCTTTCTGCTTTCTTGCCAGTTCATCTGTGATTCTTCAGAGAACACACCTTGGCCACCTCTGGTCCTGATTTTCCAGACTGTGTTGCCACTGGATGCCTGCCCTGTTGCCTGTTGTTCCACCTGACCCTGGACTCCCTGAACTTCCATGCCAGAGAGACTATGGCCTGTTTTCTGGTCAGTTCCAAAAGATCTATATTGCTGCAGTGTTACCAAAGGCACATTTGTTTCTATGGATTACCCTGACTCTTCCCATGAAGTGTTAAATCTTTGTCTCTATTGTACGTCCAGTTAGCAAACACTAACCTTTAACTATCCTTGTGAATTGTAACTGGGGGTTTGCAGCACAATCAGTGAGCCTTAGGAGACAACTGGAGATAAAATTCACAGTGACTTGGTTTATGAAGAATCACTGAAGGTCTTTGCTTAGGAAATCTGCTTCTGTCCACCTGTTGATTTAGTCCTTATTTGGATCCTAACAAGCTGTCTTTACAATAGGCATGAAAAATGAAAAATACAAAGCTTACAAGAAGCAGAAAGTCCAAGCATTTTGATACAACAGCAATATGGCAAATTTCAACCATATTTATGGTAAGTGGACATGCTGCTTACAATGACTTGCTTATGTTACACAAAGGGCACATGGTCTACATTTTGTGTATGGAGAACTGCCTTACAAAGAACTAAAAAAGCTCTATCTTACGTTTAATCTATAGTCTGTTTATTTATGTATTACAAGAAGCCGCATGCTAACAGAGTGATTTTCCAGAGCTGTATACGGCACTACTACGTAGAGTGGTACCTCAGTTCTCAACCACCTCGGAACTTATCGAATTCAGTTCTCGACGCATTTTGACTAGAAAAATTGGTCTAGGTTTGTCTACAGGGATTTTCACACACAGTCAACAGAGAATGGTCTGAAAAAGAAAAAATATCTCTGTGCAAAAATGCCATGTTGATGCCAGAGGTCAGAGGAGAATGCCCAGGCCGGTTTAAGCTGATTGAAACGCAACTGTAACTCACATAACCACTTGTTACATCCAAGGTATGCAGAAGAGCACCTCTGAATGCTTAACATCAAACTTTGAAGCAGATGGGCTGCAGCAGCAAAAGACCGTACAGACATCTAAGGCTAGAATTTGCACAAATTCACCAAAATTAGATTTCTGCTGTGACATTCGGATGGTAGGGTCAGAATTTGGCATAAACAACATGAAATCATGGATCTATCCCGCCTTTTATCAGCAGTTCAGGCTTCTGGTGATGTTGTAATGGTGTAGGGGATATTTTCTTAGCACACTTTGGACCCCTTAATGCCAACTGAGCATCGTTTAAACACCACAGCCTACTTGAGAGTTGTTGCTGACCATGTCCATTCCTTTATGACCACAATGTACCCATTCTCTGATGGCTACTTCCATCAGGAAAACGCACCATCATCTCAAACTGGTTTCTTGAACATTACAGTGAGTTCACTGTACTGAAATGGGCTCCACATTCAACAGATCTCAATCCAACAGAGCACCTTTGGGATTCACATCACGGATGTTTAGCTGACAAACCTGCAGCAACTGTGTGATACTATCATGTTAGTATGGAAAAAATCTCTGAGGAAGCACCTCTCTTCCAGCACCATGTTGAATCTATACCACAAAGAATTAATACAGTTCTGAAGCCGAAAGGGTACTAGCAAGGTATACATAATATAGTGGCCAGTGAGTGTGTATTGAATCACTGCTTGCCTTTCCTTATTTTAGCTTTCTGACTGACAGTCCCAATGCATGTATATATTCAGTTTGTTCTCTGTGGAATTTAAAGGTTTAAAGGTTGAAGTAACATCTGTGACGGTCATACAAGTTCAGCTGGACATAAATGAAAAACTGAAATAAGAGCCATTGCAAGACCTGGTGTACCACAAGCAATGGACTGTTTGAAGGAATGACAGATTTGCTATCAGTGCGTTGTAAGTCAGCTGTAAATACAACGAATGCAGTGACAGTTTGGCTTAGAAATGCAGGAAATTGGAAACACAGCATCATCCTTGGTTTTGTAAACACGGGGGCTTTTCCCGAAAAGATTGTGGTGAAATTGCGCGTGCTAACAAACAAACCAAGATAGGACGATAGTGCTTCATTAAACCAAAGATCAAAACAATATCTGAAGTTCATACATCATTTTATATGTCATTTTAGCGCTAATTTAAAATAAATGTGAGGAAACTGACCCAGCAGCACCGCGTGTGGGCCATAAGACCAGCCGGTTTACTGCAGCTTTAGAACTTACGGCAATGAGACCGAGACACGAACACGTTTCGTTTTACTACCACTGCAATAGTATCCGTGCGCTTCACACTTACCAGACTCCAAGTAGCCCAGTCAAGAGCCAAACCAGCGCCTGTCTCCTCAGGCATAGATGCAGTACAGCCATGATGCGTGTAAACAGCTCAGTCTGAACCAAACGAAGAGAAGTCTAACATAAGACGAAATAAGCCATGCATTTAGATGCGGGAGCTGTAGCGGTGATGCGAGTTGAATTGTAACAGCTGACTGACCTCAAACGTGCCACAAATAAGGAGAAGAGCGAAATAAAAATGTGTATGCACACGTTGAGTGCCAGTACAGCTGTGTGCGCGACCGTGTGTACGTGTACGTGTGTACGAGAGAGAGAGAGAGAGAGAGAGAGAGAGAGAGAGAGAGAGAGAGAGAGAGAGAGAGATGCGGTTACATTCCGCTGATTGCTGCAGCACTGGGTTCATCTATCCTGCTGACTGAGGTGATGCATTTGGAATTAAAAATGAAAACGTCCTGTGCGAAAACAGCAGGCTTTAATGAATTTTGAGTTGAACTAACAAAATGATCATGTGTCGTACAGTGTATAACCGGGTGATCAAACACTGTATAGAAGAAATTACAAAGCAATAGAATGGAAAACATATAGACATATATAAAAAAGAGAACACTTTGGACACGCATCCAAAATGCAATGAGAAATGAGTACTTACATGGACAGAGAGCGCTGTCGCCTCACTGCTCCAAAGATCCGGGTTTGAAACCGTCTTGGCTTTACTTCTGCTACTCTGGTTTCTTCTCACATTCCAAATATATGCATTAGGTTGTCTCTAAAGTGTCCCAGTGCATGTGTATGTGTGTGTGCTATGCGATAGACTTTGGCCTGTCTCAGGGCTGGTTCCCATCTTTTGCCCTGTACTGCCAGTTAAAGACTAAATCGGATGTAGTGTGTATGGAAAGTGAGTGATTCACCAACAGACAAAACATAAAACAAACCTGGTTTGTAACGATGTTTAAGTAGGTGTTGCATGTGAATTTAACGTCCATATGAGGGTTTCCCAGCAAAACATTACCCAGAGCATTACATTTCACCAGCTTGTCTCCTTTTCACAAAGCATTCTGGTGCCATCACTTTCCCAAATGGTGCAAATATACCCAACTTACCATTTGATGGAAATGAAAACAGGACTAATCTGACCAGAAGTCCGTCTTCCATTACTCCAAGGTACAGTTCTGACACTGGCTTGCCCATTGTAGGTACTTTCAATGGTGGAAATGGGTTAATGCTGGTTTTGGAAGGATTGTGTCGCAACACGCAGTGCAGCTCCCTTGCTGATTATGGGGCCCTGCACTGTGTTGTGACACATCGTGTGACTTGTAGCACAGTAGCTCTTCTGTCCATTTGACCAGACAGGATTCATTGCTCTTTTGCATCGATGATCCTTGGGTGCCAATAAGCTGTCACTGGTTCACTGTTTGTCCCTAATCTAACCACTTTAGGTAGGTATGCCCCACTGCCGATCAGGAGATAATCAACATTTTTGTTATTCAGTCTGTTTTGGCTGAACATGTGCACATTTAGCCTATCGTAGAGATATGTGTGTTACATTAAAATGTCAGTAGTGACTCCAGTGGTTAAATCTCTGGATTAATATCCCTATGCAACAAAAGTATAACTTATTTTGTCCCATAAATTAAAATAGGTGGGAGTATAGTACATTTTAACCTGAATTTAGGTCTGTTTTTAGAAAATATCAGGCATGGTTTTTAAATGACAGAGCAATTTGATTTACAATACATATATATTACCTTTGTATTCTCATAAATGAGAATGTTCTTACACTTTAAAAATGTACATACTTCCAAAATGAACATGTATCCATATTGTCCTCTACTTGGTGGTCTACTTTCTCATCACCAGACTCATGTATGAGTAATGCCTTACTGGGAGGTACTGACCTCATATCATATAATAAATTAGATTATTTATCAGTATGTTTAAATTTTGATGTTATATAACTTGTATAAAACATACAAGCTCGATGGTTAGCACGGGTGCCTCACAGCAAGAAGGTTCTGGGTTCAATCCTAGGGTGGAGCGACCTGGGTACTTTCTGTATGGAGTCTGCATGTCCTCCCCGTGTCCACATGGGTTTACTCTGGGTACTCCAGTTTCCTATTTACACTGCTCAAAAAAATAAAGGGAACACTCAAATAACACATCCTAGATCTGAATGAATGAAATATTCTCATTGAATTCTTTGTTCTGTACAAAGTTGAATGTGCTGACAACAAAATCACACAAAAATCATCAATGGAAATCAGATTTATTAACCAATGGAGGCCTGGATTTTGTCACACACAAAATTAAAGTGGAAAAACACACTACAGGCTGATCCAACTTTGATGTAATGTCCTTAAAACAAGTCAAAATGGGGCTCAGTATTGTGTGTGGCCTCCATGTGCCTGTATGAACTCCCTACAATGCCTGGGCATGCTCCTGATGAGGTGGCGGATGGTCTCCTGAGGGATCTCCTCCCAGACCTGGACTAAAGCATCCGCCAACTCCTGGACAGTCTGTGGTGCAACGTGATGTTGGTGGATGGAGCGAGACATGATGTCCCAGATGTGCTCAATCGGATTCAGGTCTGGGGAATGGGAGGGCCAGTCCATAGCTTCAGTGCCTTCATCTTGCAGGAACTGCTGACACACTCCAGCCATATGAGGTCTAGCATTGTCCTGCATTTAGGAGGAAACCCAGGGCCAACCGCACCAGCAATATGGTCTCACAAGGGGTCTGAGGATCTCATCTCGGTACCTAATGGCAGTCAGGCTACCTCTGGCGAGCACATGGAGGGCTGTGCGGCTCTCCAAAGAAATGCCACCCCACACCCATTACTGACCCACTGCCAAACCGGTCATGCTGAAGGATGTTGCAGGCAGCAGATCGCTCTCCACGGCGTCTCCGGAATCTGTCACATGCTCACTGTGAACCTGCTTTAATCTGTGAAGAGCACAGGGCGCCAGTGGCGAATTTGCCAATCCTGGTGTTCTCTGGCAAATGCCAAGCGTCCTGCACGGTGTTGGACTGTGAGCACAACCCCTATCTGTGGATGTCGAGCCGTCATACCGTACTCATGGAGTCGGTTTCTAACCGTTTGTGCAGACACATGCGCATTTGTGGCCTGCTGGAGGTCATTTTGCAGGGCTCTGGCAGTGCTCCTCTTGTTCCTCCTTGCACAAAGGCGGAGGTAGCGGTCCTGCTGCTGGGTTGTTGCCCTCCTACGGCCTCCTCCACGTCTCCTGGTGTACTGTCCTGTCTCCTGGTAGCGCCTCCAACCTCTAGACACTACGCTGATAGACACCGCAAACCTTCTTGCCACAGCTCGCATTGCTGTGCCATAATGGATGAGCTGCACTACCTGAGCCACTTGTGTGGGTTGTAGAGTCCGTCTCATGCTACCACGAGTGTGAAAGCACCACCCAACATCAAAGTCCCCCCCTCCCCCCACTACCCCCCCCCCCCCCCCCCCCTTTTCCCCCCCTCCCGCCACAGTTGTTCTCCTCCCATTCCCCCCCCCCCTCCACTCCTCCCCCCCATACTCCACACGATTCACAGACCACGCGGCCGAAATATTATAGATCCGTGTATATAAAGGCACAAGAAGAGTGGTTAAGGAGAGTGAGCGGAGAGCAAGAGGAAAGTAACCGTGAAGAGAAAGCAGCACGTAGGGCCCTGGCTAGGAGTCAGAGAGACGCACAGCACCGAAAGAAACGTAGGTCCCTAAATCTGAGCGACGAGACAGGAGAAACGGGAGTGAGACCACTCCTTTATTTGAGTGTGTTTTTCTTGCTAATTGCCAACTATTCCACCTGTTGTCTATTCCATTTGTGCAAACAGCATTGAAAACTGATTGTCAATCAGTGTTCTTCCCAAGTGGACAGTTTGATTTCACAGAACTTTGATTTACTTGGAGTATATGTGCAATGTAATGTTGCCTTTATTTTTTGGAGCAGTATATATATATATATATATATATAGATATAGATATATATATATATTATCTATAGATATATATATATATATATATCTGTATATACGTATGTATATACATTATTTACGTACATACTACGTATATACAATATTATGTATAATATGTTTGTTTGGTTGATTTCATGTCGCTATCAGCTCAGTGGCCAACACAGGTTACATGTTAGATACACTGGTACATTATTTATCGATAGTATTTCTTATATATATATATATATTATATATATATATATATTAATATATATGTACCAGTTTGTATATAAGATGTAACCCTTCCTTGTGTGTGGCCACTGATGCTGATAGCGACATGAAATAAACCAAACAAACAAACAATGGCATTTCTGCATGTTTTGTAACTGTCAATATCAGTGTGCATACTATCCCTCAGTTTGGTTCTATAGACCCATGGATGTTCACAATACAGAATTGCTAATTCATAAACCCATGATCAAAACCAACTGATTAGTTCAAAGAACAAACCTTGGCTTTACCATGGTTTACAAGTCATCAAGCATCAAACACAGCTCCCAAAAACTCAAAAAGCATTGGCTTAGAATAAGGGATAGGTTTTGTGTTTTCAGGAGCCTCTGGCAGGTTAACCCCCTTAGCTTCCCATTTCACACGACAGGTGGAATGGTGATGCAAGGGGTTAGCATGTTGGCCACACAGCTCCAGAGATCCATGGTGTTGAGTTTGGATGCCCTCCCCATGACTGCGTGTGTTTAATCTGGTTTCCTATCACTTTCCAAAGACATGCGTAAGGTTAACTGGTCACTCTAAATTGTGTCAGTATAAATGCGTCTGATAGTATCAATATAACCTTGCGTCCATCATGAATAGCCATAGATGCTGATGTGACATTAAATAAACAAATAAATCCAATGCCACTTCATTCATTTTTACTTTTGCTTTGGGCTCTTTGTCCACTCTCTCCATTTATGGCATCTCTGCATGTTTCATAACATAACCATGTTAGTCAATATTAAGTGTATACTGTCCCTCGGTTTGGTTCTACATGCCCCTGGAAGTCCACAATACAAAATTAGTGATTCACAACACAACCCATGATCAAAATCAACTGAATTATTCATAAGGGCAGGCCTCAAGAGAGGTTCAACAATCAGCATAACTTAAAGGCATAAACTATTATACTCTAACAATCATGAGACATTGTTATAACATGGAAGCTCATGTGCTACAAGCACAGTTTACAGACTGTCCAGCACCATGGACAGTTCCCACAAAAAAGACACAACACATGGACAGATAACATGTACAAACACATTACCCATATCATGTTCATTCAATTGCTTTTATTCCTTTAAATCCGCACACAGTCCACATATATGTTATCTCTGTGTTATCTCTTAAAGCACAACATTTGTTTTTATATTTATATACATATTTATATAGACAAGATGTTTTTTATATTTGCTTGTGTGGCAAGCACAATTTAGTGTAATCCCAACTCTACTCTTTCAACAAAACTATGGACCTAGCATTGCATTATCTACACAAAGAAATATACTGTGTAGTAAGGCAAATCAGTCGAAAAGATGTATTACATAATATTACACAATAGAAGAGAATAGAAAGAAATTGAATACAGAATAAAACAGAATGGAAGAGAACAGAAAGAAATACAGAACAGAAAAGAATATTAATGTTGATCGTTGAACATTCAAAAGGAAATTTTGTACCTACAAAGGGAAAATGAAATATGATAAAACTGTGCACATTACACAGCATAAATATCAATATCTAAAACAATGTATAGCAAACTTATTAGTTAAAAACATGTAACTATTTATAAATCGATATTTCTATATAGACGACATGTAGCTAGACTACCATGCAATCATTCATCATCAGAATAATGCCTGTAGGCAAAAATCCTTAATGCTCAGCTCTACCATAAAGTCTATTATGTGCAGTCCAAATAATGGAACATTTGTATTCAGGTGAGTTCTAATAAAAATGAAAGCGGAAAAGATGAAACATCACCATGGTGAAGTCAGCCATTAACATTCTGTGGCAGTATGATATAGACTTCTAAAACCCAGTCAGAGATGAAATATGCATACACCCAATCACAACAACACCCCTTCTCAGTGATATTATTCATTGTGAATTCATGCAAAGTAAATATGGAGTCTTGTTCAAACAGGCCATGTTGACTAGCTTTTATGTCAGATATTCAGACCAGCATTACTGCATAATTGAACAGATCTGTGTTTGTTACAGGGAGAAGGTTTAAACGAGGTGTCTGTTATTAATGCTCCCATGATAATTATTTGTCTGTGTATCTCTTCTACTTCATATTAAAGTTAGTCCCCAGGGATTAGTAACCACACAGCAGCACATGAAACATACACATTTGTCTTTCTATAATTGTGGGGCTTTCCGCTGTCATACAATAATACCACTGTAGCTAATTAATGCTTCACCTGATCTCAACCTTAAACTCAGCAAACTAGAACAAATGTTGTTACTCCCCACAATGATATATAAACTAAGTAACACACAGGGACAACTTAGAGGCCTTGATCTAGCATGTCTTTGGAATGTGGGAAAAATCCAGTAAGCACACTTGAATAACATGTAAACTACACACAGGCATCAGCCAGACTAGGACTCAATCCTGCATTTCTGGAGTTATAAGGAGACTAACCACTATGACACTGCACTGTGTTTTCAAAAAATGTGTGTAATATTTTGACTCATGTACTCCTTTGTCAGTAAAAGAAGGTGGTCCTTATAAAACTCAATGATTTCAAAATATACACTGGACATTTGTTACCTCTAACTCAAAACAGGTTTAGAGTGAATATTCATATTATTAATCACTACAGACCTATCATATTTATCAACAAGGCTGGGATTTCGTTTTTTTATTATTATTATTTTGTCATATACAGCCATTTTATTTTGTGTATGAAAATGTACACAACTGTCATTTTGTGCATAGACTTTAATATTTAAAAAATAAAAGTAGGAAAGTAAATGGTTGCTATTATACAGGGTGTCATGTTGACCATCTTGAATGTCACCATCTTGGATTCAACTTCAAGTTTTCAAGTGGTAGGGTAGCTCTGTGTCACATTAAACGATAGATAATTTCACTAGAAAAGCAATGGTGTGCTTTATGTTTACGTAATTCATTTCGTTCTCATGTTCCAACAGTTATTACTATTCTGTACAGGCAATGTGAAGGTGTTAATCATTCCAAGCGGAATGATTTAAGATCATTCATGTGACATCACAGATGATTATTAACAAGATATACAAGATTTTAACAAACACCACCCAAATAGGCCTCCCATTACCCACAGCGCAGTTGACAAACTTGCCAAATTCTGAGAAGCAGGTTCTGTTGCCAATAACTGAAAGCTGCACAGCCAAAACTGCTATGGATGTAGCAACAGCAGCTGCTTTTCTGAACTCACTCAGCAAGAGCCCGCATTGTAACACTTGTCATCTGTTTCTGGAAGGTGGGTTAGCCTGCCTGAATTCAGCAAATTTTGTCTATCCATAAATGACACCCTTACAACATTCACATGCTGCAGAGGACGAACCAGAATGTTGGGTAGAATTTGCAGAATGGGTGACACAGCAACTTCAGGTACTCTTCAGTAATAAAGCTAATTTCTTTGTGAAATGTGAGGTCAGTAAACAGATTCACCAACACTGGTCGGACACAAACCGTCTCTGGACTGATCCATCCAACACATTTGCCTCACCTCAAGTCATGGTATGGTACAGTGTATCGGGTACCTGGATTGTGCAACGTTTCTTCCTTGATGAACATTTAAGAGGAAGGTTGTTAGATGAAGATGTGTTTCCTTCATTGTTTTCAGAGGATGGAACATTTCCTGTTTTTTTTTCCAACAATATGGCACATCCCTCTTAACAGGCATGTTGTCAGAGAATATTCTGTCATGCAGCTTCCAATAAAGTGGATTGGTCATAGGGGTCCAATCAAGTGGAAACCAAGTTTTCCTGGTTTAATCCCTTTGGGCTACTGTCTGTGGGGTCATGTAAAGGCACGTGTTTATTCTGTGAAGATACAGAATTGTTTATACTTCTACTAGCATTCAGCCAGATGTTTTCCCATAAGGAGTGGGAGAAAAGGATAGCCTTAACAATCTAACATGATGGACGGCTTATTGAACACATTCTGTAGAACTTATTGTCAATTTTCTGGTTTCGCATACAATCACTGTTTGAACGTGAGAGTGAATATGTTAACTTAAAGCACACCATTGTTTTTCTGATGAAATTCTCTACCGGTTTGATGTGTCACACATCTGCCTTCAGTTGAAAAACCACAGTTGAATTCAAGACGGTGAAATTCAAGATGGCTGCCATACTGGTGACATGAATAGCTTGAGTTTACATTGGGATCACCATCTGTCAAACTGATTTAATTTTATATGGATGTTTACTGTTGAGACACCCGGTATTATGTGTTTTGAAAAGTAAATAAATTTTAGGACTACTGGAAACGTCCCATATTCTCTAGATTAAGTGTTATTTGGTATTTAAAAAACGCGTTTGCTAGGAATAGTTTCTATAGTTATACCTAAATCTCTAACAGTTTCACCAGAATCCTGTAATTTGTAATAATACTGGATAAGGTGATTATTACAAAAGTGAATTTGGATATTGGGCAGCACAGTGATATAACAGGTGGTGTTGGTGCTGCAGAAAGGGTTCTTCCTTTGAGTGTCATGCACTTGTGCCATGGTTGGAATTTCAAAGTGTTACGGTTCGCCATATTAAAAGAAGGACGACAAATAAAAAAACTAAATAATAACTGATTTAGGACCAATTCAGTAAGCTCCAGATGGAAGTGGTGAACAAAAATGTAATAAAAATAAAAATAAATCCAAAACGTTCACCAAAAGGAAGCTGAAAAATAAAACAATAATGAAAACGCACGTCATAAGCGTAAATGCCCCTATTCACTATTACGCCTACGACGTGTTTCTGCTGCACCGATGGCATACGGGTCCGCGCATGCGCAAAGCGTAGGATACCTCTGCGGAGAATCCGCGAAGGTGACTCTCGGTTCTCCCGAGATTTCCGGAAACATGAGGCTGACGCGGGAATGAAAAGGACGAGACTATAAATAAACTCAGCGTCCTTTTCTGAGCATGATCACAAGGGGAACAGGAGGGGGGAGACGGGGTGAGTGAGGGAAAGGAGGGGCGAGTCTCGCAGCAGCATGTGCTTGATGCGCGTGGATTACTGTTGCAAGGCATGAAGCGAAGCAATGGTGCGACAAATGTGTGAGCCCCAAGGTGTGGTTAAATAGGCCCAACAACAGGTGTCGCCACTTTCACGCAGAACGCCAAATTAGATTGGCGCCTGGTGATCGCGCTGAGGGCTCTCACACAACCATGAGGGATCAACAGTGGCCTCTAGCAGCCAAAGCGTGACCCCTAATACAAAGGTGTACTGTCTTGCAGGAATACTGACAGCTGCAGTGGATTTCCGCTTCATCAAAGAATGGCATTTAAGCCATTAAATGGCTGATCTTTCAGTGCATGTCACTGACTCTTGTTTGAAGTGCGTCTCATCTCATGTTCGTCTGAACTGCTTTCTTTATGTTTACTGTTTCTTTGCTGTGCTTTCAGCTTTGTGCTTGAGCTTCATGTGCTGTTTCTCTAGGCTTGGGGGCACGCACTTTGCGTTCGGAGGTAGAGAGTTTCATGATTATTATTTCTGTGTGCAGTCCTCTCTGAGGCAAGATCTGTTCTCATTACCAGTTTGCCTGTCAGTATTCTGCAAGATCTTGTTTGTGCATGTTTGGTTCAAATTCTTGACCGTGCTTTTGTTACATCTCTTCTTGCACTAGAAAATCAGCTCTTCAAACTGTCTAGCCCAGTTTTACAATTACTGTGTGGAAATTTGGAGATTTGCATGTTCTCACATAGTTATGACATTGATCTGGCAAATTAACAAACTGACCATTAATAAGAAACTTAAATAATTAATGTTATTATACATGCTAGTTTTTGTACTACACAATGAACACAAGATCTCTGTAAACCCTAGAGTCTGCACACAAGCCTATGGCAGTATTTTTATTTAAAAATAGAAACGAATTCAGAGATAGACTATGAAAAACAAATTTTAAATCTTCATGACCTCCTCATAGACCTTGCTTAAGGCAGATCACTTGCTTAACAGTACTTGACAAGAGTTCCTGATACTGCCCCCTCAGACCCACCTTAAAGAGAACTTCGGTTTTCAGTCTCCCTCTGACCAGGTCCCAGTGTTTGTGTTTTATTTGTATTTGTGTATTTGTGTGTGTGTGTGTGTGTGTGTGTGTGTGTGTGTGTGTGTTTTGGTGTATGCTTGGACACAGTACTGGAAACATCTGTTCTGACAGATGGCTGTTTGTACCTAAAGCTAGGTTTCTCCAGATGGTGCAGTGAAGAAAACTAATTGGGGTTCACTGATGGCATTATGTTTGTCTTACTGTTTAACCTAGGAAGCATTTTTGAGCATAAATGCAGAAGTACTTCTGCATTTGCTGTTGTTTTAAAAGATTTTTGTAAAATATGGACTTCCTGTTCCAATCACAATTTCTGCTGGCCAGCCAAAGGAAGCAGGCTTTATAAAAACACTTAGATTAAAAAAAGTGTTGTGAAAGGAGTGCATAAGAGTGACACAAAGAGCTACATCAATGGGATTTGGTTAACCTGCAAGTCTGACTTTAAGCTGAGCGAGAGAACGAAAATGACCTCAGCAGGCTGCTGTATTCAGCAAGCTTCCTGCTGAGTATCGACTGTTGGTGTTTCTGTTCAGCGGTGCAAGGCTGTGCCATTGCAGCTTCCCTGCTGAGTATGGCAGTTCGGGTTGCGTTTGGTCTGCTGTGGATGACAGAAATAGATGCTGCTGTGTGCATGTTTAAAGTAAAGGTAGTACAGAGAACTGCTGTCTGAAATATTGATGCAGAAAGACACAAAAACACATGAAACTGCCAAATAGTTTGTTTGCCATAGCAGAACTATATTCTAAACGCAAGTCTATGTTAATATATTATACTTTTTATGTAAGAAATCATAATGAGCATAAGGTTAGACTATGAGATAACGGTGATCCATATCTATTATTATGACAATAAATCAAAGTTCTGTTTTAAAGATGGCATTCATTAAGCAATTTGTGCAAAATAAATCCTTCAGATGTGCTGGGATGCATCACCAAGGGCATTGGGGCAGCTGCCACGGATATGTCCAAGAGACTCTCTACCTGAGCAAAGAGGGCAGGAAAGCAGTTGTGTAGGTTAGTAGGGCTTGGTAGGGTTTTGTAGACAGTTTGGATAAAAAATCTGAGAAGGTGGAAGTCAGCTTGCCAAAAGTCAGGCAAGGTAATGTTATGTTCCAGTGTGTTTTCCCACCTAGTCCAGACTCTGTCCAAGTCCCACCATCCTCTTAGCTCATACCTATGTGTAACTGGAGACTGGAGATACTTTTTCCAGTTTTTGTGGCATTGGTCAATGGGTATTAACAATGTCCAGCCACAACACAACTCATTCCCCTCTGCATTCTCATGCTTCTGTCGCAGGAGCTGTGTGTCTATCCTTGCATGCTTGAAGCAGCCAGTGCTGCCAGAGATCCTGCTGCATTGCTGAGGTATCAAAGTATTTGTTCTTTAGAAGGAACTCCACCAGCTGCTGGGACAAGATATTGAAAAAATATTTTTCCTTCTACACAAAGTAGCAAGATGGTTCTAAACTGAATGATGTTCTTGAAATATCCTTCCTTAACGATCCAAGCACCTTTAGCATACCTCCACTGGTCGGCAACACTGAAAGATTCCCGCTTCTTGAATTAAGTTGAAGCATTTCATTGTGGCCCAATGGAGGTCAAACATTTTCTCGACCTCTTTGCGACAGATGCATCTTATGTTTATTGTTATCACGTGTTTGCCTGGGTCAAACACCTCAGGTCCATCCTATTGGAGATCTTATTATCTCCCTCGCAGATGCATGATGGGGTTTCTCACAAAATGTGCAATTTAGGTTGGTGGCCCTACCTTCTTTTAGAGTAGTCAAGTGTCTCTCCAGTTTTCATCAAACTGTTTTTATTTTCATCCAGCATATTCCTGTGGTAGAAACAGTATTAAGGTACAAGATGCTTCCTTCGGATGCTCTCTTGATTCATCTGTAGTGATGTTCCCAGTGTTTTTATTGAGGTTAGGGTCTTTCAACATCAGAACCCCTCATTCAGGTCACCAATCCCTGGTCAAGCCCTGACTTGTGTCCCAGCAGGAACTAGCTACAGATCCATCCTTTTCATTCAATGCTTCATATACAGCTTGTGTAGATTGTATATGTTAAATTAAAGACAGTTAACAAATTAAGAATCTATACCTGATACTTTATAATATGGTAATTAATAAATACATTAATTGAAGACAACCACCCCAACAGCATAAACACACAAATGAGCAAATGTGGTTTCACATGTAAATCCTTTACTGAAGTCTCTTGGACCAGCTTTTAGTGACAGACAGGCAGCAGTGCCGTCCAGAAAAAAAAGAAACACTGTTACAGTGGCTGCAGGAGTTCAATCATCCACCTTACTGCTGCAGAGAGACCTTTTCCTCAGAACAATAGAGAAAATAAACTGACGCAGAGTAAGAGAAAACAGGTCATATAACAAACAGCGTCAGAAAAAAAACATTATATACACTGCAACCTATGAAATGTGACAGGCCTGAAAATATCTAATAATAAGATATCAAAACAAATTGGAATAAAATACCTAATTGTAATTGTCGTCTCTACTGAGGCAACACACAATCATTAGTATTGACAGATCATCATATTTACCGCCTACAGAAGGCATAGATGTATAGTTGAAAACAGTTTTACTGCTATATCAGGCAGTGGTATATTTCCACAATGTACAATCTGCATTTCAGTAGGAAGTTACACGTGTCTTCTTCTACCTGTACAACATTTAGCTACATACACAGAAGTGATAATGACAATTCTTAACAACTTTAGATACAAGCAATCAATTAACAATTTGAAACACTTTCATGATAACATAAGACTTCCCAGCAGGACCGACTTGCAGCTGGCTACAAATCCCATTTGAAAATAAAATATAGTCATCAGTCTTCTGGCAGACCATGTGTCAATGTTGTAAATTATTAAAGTTTTAAACTCATTTTCACTGTAGATGTGCTGTGCAAGACATACACTGACTTCTCACTTTATTAGGCACACCCCCTTGATTCTATGCTCATTGTCCATTTTATCAGTCCTACTTACCATGGGAAATTAAATAGATGCATATCTATCTAGGTTGCACTTACACTACTTAAATAGATGCAATTTCTACAATTACAGTCTGTAGTCCATTTACTCTGTTCTCTAATGGTCAGGACCCCCACAGACCAGGTACTATTTGGATGGTGGATCATTCTCAGCACTGCAGTGACACTGATGTGGTTGTCGTATGTTAGTGTGTGTTTTGCTAGTATGTCTGGATCAGACACAGCAGTACTACTGGAGTTTTTTTAAACACTGTGACCCTCACTGTAAACTCTACTAGACACATCTACCATATTGCTACACCTTGTATAAGTAAAGTCAGTGACAGAAGCTGCTGTTGTCCAGTGTTTTGTTAGTCATCCTCTAATCCTTCAGCAGTTCTCACAGTATGCTGCCAATAGGATGCTGGTGGCTGGACATTTTTGGTTGGTGGACTATTTTCAGTTCAGCAGTGACATTCATACCATCACAACACATACTAACACACCACCACCACCTCTCCAAAAAGAACACTGCTTGTCTGCAATTTGCTAAAGATCACGTGGACAAGCCAGAAGGCTACTGGAAGAATGTTTTGTGGACGGATGAGACCAAAATAGAACTTTTTGGTTTAAAAGACAAACGTTACGTTTGGAGAAAGGAAAACACTGCATTCCAGCATAGGAACCTTATCCAATCTGTGAAATATGGTGGTGGTAGTATCATGGTTTGGTCCTGTTTTGCTGCATCTGGGCCAGGCCGGCTTGTCGGAACAATGAATTAGGAATTATATCAGAGAATTCTAAAGGAAAATATCAGGACATCTGTCCATGAACTGAATCTCAAGAGAAGGTGGATCATGCAGCAAGACAACGACCCTAAGCACACAAGTCGTTCTACCAAAGAATGGTTAAAGAAGAATAAAGTTAATGTTTTGGAATGGCCAAGTCAAAGTCCTTACCTTAATCCAACCAAAATGTTGTGGAAGGACCTGAAGTGAGCAGTTGTGAGGAAACCCACCAACATCCCACAGCTGAAGCTGTTCTGTATGGAGGAATGCGCTAAAATTCCTCCAAGCCGGTGTGCAGGACTGATCAACAGTTACAGGAAACGTTTAGTTGCAGTTATTGCTGCACAGGGGGGGTCACACCAGATACTGAAAGCAAAGGTTCACATACTTTTGCCACTCACTAATATGTAATATTGGATCATTTTCCTCAATGACCTAAATAAATGACCAAGTATAATATTTTTGTCTCATTTGTTTAATTGGGTTCTCTTTACCTACTTTCAGGACTTGTGTGAAAATCTGATGATGTTTTAGGTCATATTTACGCAGAAATATGGAAAATTCTAAAGGGTTCACAAACTTTCAAGCACCACTGTATCTTGGGTTCATACTGTCTGCAGTGAAATGAAAGTAAAACTAAATTTAAAATGCACTGCCTTTTTAAAATTTGCATATTCCCTACTGTCCCAGCTTTTCCTGATTTGGGGTTGTAGTTTGTTTAAAGACATGAAGATGTGGACGAGTTCGATATGACGAAGGCTTATTTATTTCCACTCAAACCCAAACATCTGTCTTATTAATACTCATGGGTATAATTTTTCTAATGTAAGTAAAAAAATTCAAAATCACATCCAGGTGGCATTCACTGAAATTTAACACTATAAATAAAAGTAAAGAAGTAATACCTCATTATTTCAGGTATGCCATGTGTCAAGGATATATTTGTTATTCTTACTAATGCTACAGATGGACCCTCCTCCCACCAACAAATAATTACATAATTACATAACCACTTAGACAAAAGTGCACTTAGCCATTAAAGCCTATCAAGGTGCACTATAGCACTGCATTGTTTTGAGAAATACACTATATGGCAAAAAGTATTTAGATAACACTTCTAATTGCTCATCTCTGTTATTTCAGACACACTCACTGCTAACAGATTCATAATATTAAGCATACAAGCATTTTAATATTCAAGTGCAATCAGTGGACATAGAATGGGTTGAAATGAACAGCACATTGGCTCATAATATGACAATTACATCTGTATTCCCCTACTCATTAAAGTTGATTCATCACCTTTCTGCCCTCCTAAAGTTCAAAGTTTGCCAGCTTTGATGGAGAACTTGGCTGGCTTGAATTGAGCCTGAACTCATGTAATATGAAGTGGAACACCAACTGTGAGGCAGAACAACATCAGTGCAAAACCTTCCAGACATTTCAAAAACGTGTAGAAAGCCTTCTCAGTAGAGTGAAGACTGCTGTAGTAGTTGGAGAAAAGTCAATACTAATACATGTTCTGGATGTAAAGTTTGAGTGTCCAAAAAAATTTGATTATATGTAAAATATTTATTCACATCAAAGTATTTCATCATCTCCTCTCAGATTAGGGGTATAATGTCACGTCTTGTCTCAACATCCCATTTTCCCGGCTTCTCATCCCTGCTATGGGAAAACTGAGCCACATTGCTCACAGCTTTCTGGACAGTCACATGACATTCAAGGATCAACCCGGGAGCTCCAGAGTTGGAGTGGAGATTGGAGTCAGCTGTGGGAATGTCGATATAAGCTTGACTTCGAGAGACATTCAGGGCGGATTATTGTCTCGGTCACGCCCGAGCGTACCGCACGTTCCTGTTTCGTTTGCTCGGTTTGTTTGTCCACGTTGCACTGTCTGCCTGTTTCGCATTCTGTCCACCTGTAGATTAACTCCTGTTTGTGGTACCATCTGCCAGTGGTTTTACTCGTTTTTGCATTCTGTCTGTCTTGAATTACCTGCCTGTTTCCGCGTTCCATCCGCCTGTGGATCTATTTCCATCTGTTTGTGGACTTACTCCTGTTTGTGGCTCCGTCCGTTCGTTGATTTTATCCTGTTTCTGAGAATATAGTCCTGGTTTGTTCTACACCCACCAGGTTGGTTCCGTGGCTCTTTTTGAGCGTCCCAACGCTCTTTGTTTTTTTGTTTTGTTTTCCTGAGCTCACCATGTTCATTCTGTGGCTCGCTTCGAGCGTTCCCACACTCCCTAGTTATCTGCATCTCCCCCCTTTTCCCTTAGTTGTGTGAACTATCTTTTTAAATAAAGCCTTACATTACGTTTTTGAACTGGAATCTGCGTTCGTCTCTCCCGTTCCTGTCGTGTGCACTACATACCTATACCTTCTAATACCTGTAGATGCCTACTGTTACGCTGGATATTTGCTACATCTAACATAAAAACAAATCTATAAAAATCCTGTTTAAAAATATGTTTTTACAAACATAATAGGACTACATTTGCCAACATCCTTTACCATATTAAAGGGTATGTTATCTTTCTGACAACTTGCCTGGCAGTGAAACACTCAAAGGGTTAAGGGCATGGTGTAATCTCTTTAACAGTAGGACACAAACGCCAACCACAATATATTACCAAGCACGTACAAAAGCTAAGTGTTGCTCTATGTGTGTGTGTGTGTGTGTGTGTGTGTGTGTGTGTGTGTGTGTGTGTGTGTGTGTGTGTGTGTGTGTGTGTGTGTGCGCATATCTGAGCATAATGTGTGCTGTATAATCGTACTGTAGATACCTGGTTAATGAAACCATCAGTATGAGTTGACCATGTTCTTAAGGACAGGCTCTCTGTTGAGATAAGTGGCCCAGTAAACCAGGTTAAAACTACCGAAAAGCACAGGAAAGATGATGCGAGACATGCGGTCTATCTTGCTGACACTATTGAAGGTCTTCTTGCTCTCTTTAGCAATGTGCTGATCTTTAGTCGGTTCTGCTGGAGTGCCCTTGGAGACAGTGGGCAGAGCAGAGTCTTTACTAATGTGAGGGGTGTAGTTTGCCACAGCAACTGCATAAGCATTGTTCTTCTTTATAATGGTGTCCTCTTTTTTCTGTGGATTTGATATTCAATTAATGCATACATTGTCAAATCATCATGCTCTTTCATGTCCTCAAAAATTGTTGTTCAGTTGTACCGTTTTAAATTTTGAATGACACTGTAATATTAAAATGAATGAAAAATCTTAAAATTCATCACAATATGTTCCAAACTCCAAATTCAGTAATGCACATACTAAAAAAAGATTTAGAGAGATTGACGTGTATAGTTATGAAAGTACTCATATGCTCTCAGATGTGTCTCCTTGAATCTGACTGAGCAGTCATGGTTACCTTGTCATTAAGAATGCTCTTGCCATCCCAGGCCCAGCCACGTTTGGTGAAGTAGTTGACTGTGGAGAACTCAATAAGAGCTGAGAAGACGAAAGCATAACACACAGCGATGAACCAGTCCATGGCAGTGGCATAGGCTACCTTTGGCAACGAGTTACGTGCACTGATACTCAGAGTGGTCATGGTGAGAACTGTAGTCACACCTGAGCAGAGAACACATAAGCTTTTAGCTTTACACATAAGAACAAATTAGGTTTATAAAATTGTGCTAAAATGACTCCTTTAAGCATCTTACAGTCCTGCATAATTATTCATAGTGCAGTGGTGTTTGAAGGTTTGTGAATCCTTTACAATTTTTATAATTCTGCATAAATATGACCTAAAACACCATCAGATTTTGAGCTCAGCATCCATGAGTCACTGGCAGAAAGAACAGTTTTGAGGCTTCACTGCATCATTAAATAGTACACATAGAGTGTTGTGTGTCTGCAACATGAGAGTCACCTGTTGCAATAAAGGTGTCATATTTTCTAGTGATGCACGATATATCGGCAGCCAATATATTATTTGCCGATATATGGACTATTTTCAGATATCGGCATTGGTCCGATATTAGAATTTTAGCCGATATTATAACCGATAGTTATATTCTTTGATTTTTCTTTTGGCTGTTACTCATTAAGCAAAATATTTGATGATGCTGACTGTATACTTCTGTATGCAGTTATATTCTTTCTTGGAGCTTCTCGGTCATAAGCTTTCTTATACACTTAATTGTTCTTATTGCTGCCTGTACCAATTCAAGACTAAACAAAAAAACAAAAAAAACAAAAAAGTTTCCTACCTTTTTAAAAGCAAGGTTAAAAAATAAAATGGAATGAAATGATTTTTCCTTTGAGTGAACTGCACCTTGTGTTTACAGTAATCGTCAGGTCTGATTTAAGTACTTTATTGTTTTTTATTATTATTTTATTTTATGGCAGAAATGATTTATTGTATTTGAAATGCAGAAAGGTTAAATTATCGATTTTTAAGATCGGTATCGGCCACAATAATGTGCTAAAAATCGGTTATCGTATCGGCCCAAGAAATTCAATATCGGTGCATTCCTAATATTTTCTATTAAACTTTCCTTTTGGCAGGTTCAGCCTCTGCATTTCCTAATGTTTCATAAGGCTTTAACATTTCTTAGTTCATATCAAGCTTTCCAGCAAAGAGCTATAGCACAGACAGACCACGCTAAGTTTAATATGATACACAAACCTCCATATAGAACACCTTCAACTATGGGATGTTCATGTTGTCACATGAACATCTTACACAACATTTCTATTGGATTAAGGTTAGGACTTTGCCTTGGCCATTCCAAAACATTAATGTAGATCTTGAGGTTCAGTTCACTGACATATGTCCTGACATTTTAGTTTAGAATATGCTAAACTAGTTAGTATAATTCATATACAATTCTTATGCTGGAATGCAGTGTTTTTCTTTCCTCAGACATAACTCTTCTCATTTAAACCAAAAAGCTCTATTTTGGTCTCACTGGTCCACAAAATGATTTTCCAATAACCTCCTGAATTGTCCCTGTGCCACCTGGTGGCCATCAATGTTCTTTTTGGAGAGAAGTTGCTTTATCATTTCAAACCTACCCTGGCCACTACTGTTGATCAGTGTTCTCCTGATGTTGGGATCATGACCATTAACATTAGCCAACATAAGAGAGTCCTATGGTTACTTAGAAGTTACCCTGGGAACTTCTGCCTCGCACATCTTGCTCTTAAAGTGATCTATGTTGATCGACCGGGTAATAATGTCTTGAAATTTCTCAATTTGTACACAATCTGTCTGACTGTGGATTGGTGGGTTCCAGACTTGTTATAGATTATTTTCAGCATCAACAATTCTTTTTCTAAAGTCACCTTCAAATGAACTGCCTAGAGGGTCACACTTTTGCCACTCACAGATATGTAATATTAGGATCTTTTTTTATCTACTTCTAACATCTAATGATTTGAGGTCATATATTCACAGAAATATAGAAAACGTGTTCACGAACTTTCAAGCACCACTGTATAATAACAGAAAAATACATTCTGCCTAAATTAATAACACCGACAATTGTATTTTCAAGTCATATTATAAAAAGGAATTTTAATTAATTCCAGCAAACCACTTTAGGTTGTAACAGTTGAGAAAATGGCGTCTGACTTGGCCATTCCAAAACAAAATTCATCTTTTTAAATGATTTTGTTGATTTAATTTTGTTTTTGTTCAATTAAGCTAGGCTTGTAAAGTACTTTCTCTGTGGTGTTTTTCCCATACCAGCAGTTTTGCATTTCTTGCATATCAGCATTTCTTTAAGTGGATACATGAGCACAGACATTTGCCAGTTTTATTCTTTCAGAATATTTCTGTTTCTCTTGGGTTCTATTTTCTTCAGCTTTATACAGTAATTATTATATTGTACTCTTTATACAGGATATGCAACTTTTATTTTTACTCCCTGTTTTTGCTTATTGCTGGCAAAGACAAGTAAAACTTTGCTGTAAATCTTCATGTGAACTAGTAGAGAATGAGTAGAGGATGAACTTGCCAAAAAGAAACATCAATAAAATGTGGCTTGATTGAGACAGGTGACTCACACAGGCACACAATGGGTGAATCCCATTTCAGGGGCTGCATCCTTCGAAGGATGGGGTCTACACGGTCTATGAAGGCGTGTGCTTGGAAGGCTGGGTAGACCGCGGCAAAGGCCGAACCGAAATGAGACGGTCTACTCTGCATTGGAATTCCTGTTTGCGTCACGGAACCACCCGCCCGCACCGTATCACAAAACAGCAATAATTGTTATAACAATGCAGCCAGAAATTTGGAGTTTAGTTTATATGCTGTTTTTGGTTTTTCAATTATTGGAGGAGACGCTTCACTGCAGTTCACTGGCATTTATTTTCCCTCAAGCAGTTTAATAAAGGTCTCCGTTTGCTCCTTGCTCCCTAAAACAAAACAAAAAATGTTGCGCTTTTGCTTTTTAACATCTACCTATTCGAGTTTTTAAATCCTTACATTTAAATAACGTATATTCCTCAGCCAATCGTTGCGATATCCCTAAGTTCCCCTCAGGCGCAATGCACCTTGGGATATGGTAGGTCGCGAAGGATACATCGGATGTATCCTTCGTTTTCAGGGAAAGAAGGTCGCATTTGTCGGCCGCATACGAAGGAGCCTTCGGAATGGGACAGCCTAGGCGCGGCGCTATGACGCAATCGGTCTTCAAATGCAGCCTTCGAAGGACGCAGCCCCTGAAATGGGATTCACCCAGTGTCCTATATGTAATATCTAATAATGCAATGAAGCATCAAAACTGAATGATTCAGGGAGGATAAGCTCCAATGTTTTTAAAAACATTTACACTCTTTACAGAGAATATTTATGTATTCTAGTACCCAGACATTTGATATAATTCAATTGTTATGACTCAACAGACTGTACTAAGTAAATTCTGATAATGATATCCACCCACATTGGCCAGTCTGCAAAATATTCAAATTAAGACTGACACATTGGGCTAAAAGAAATTGGAGACCTTCGGGCTAGGGTTTCTATGATGAAGGGTTTATATTATTCTGTTAATGGTTTAGTGCAGCCATGGTGCCTTAGAATATGAACAAAATAAAAACATCTCGGCAGCTTTCAACCTGCATGTTCAAAATGCTGAAAAGAGACAAAGTCAAGTCTAAGTAGCTCTGTCTGCAGTAATGTGCTTAGCTCATGTGTTTTTAAAATAAATGGACCCATTGCTTTTAAAACTAATTACCTCAGACCTTCAGCAATAGTATCCAGTAAAATGCATTGAAAAACCTAATTGAGCATATTGTAATGATTCTAAATGGCATAACATTAACACTTGTTCACTTGGGGCCAAAAGTTGGAGACCATTAGAGAAAATGCCTCTATGTTGCATTTTTCCTCTAATTTAATGCAAAGTTTGTAATTGCAATCAGCATAATTTTTGAAAACAGAATCTTATAGAATACTATTAAATTGTAATATCTATAAAATAGGTATTTTTAAAAATAAATTATTGTATATTTTATAAAGTCTTCTTCTTCTTCTTTCGGCTCTCCCTTTATCAGGGGTCACCACAGCGAGTTAAACGTTTCCACCTCACCCTGTCCTCCATGTCCTCTACTCTCATCCCAACTCCCTGAATATCTTCATTTACCACAACCAAATAACTCCTCTTTGGTCTTCCTGTCTGTCTCTTGCCTGGCAGCTCCATCTCCAACATCCTCCTACCAACATATTCACTATCCCTCCTCTGCACATGTCCAAACCATGTCAGTCTTCCCTCTCGAATTTTGTCTCCCAACTATCCAACCTGTGCTGTCCCTCTGATGATCTCATTCCTAATCCTGTCCACCCTAGACACTTCTAAAGAGAACCTCAACATCTTAAGTTCTGCCACCTCCAGCTCTGCTTCCTGTCTCTTTGTCAGTGCCACTGTCTCTAAGCCATACAACAAGGCTGGTCTCACTACTCTCTTATAAATCTTTCCTTTCACTTTTGCTGTGACCGTTTTGTCACACAGCACTCCTGACACTCTTCTCCACCCACTATATCCTGCCTGTACTCTCTTCTTTACCTCCTTTTCACACTCCCCATTTCCTTGGACAGTTGATCCCAAGTACCTGAACTCCTGGACCTTTGTGACCACCAATCCCTGTAGCCTGACTGTTCCACCTGCCTCCCTTTCATTTACACACATGTATTCTGTCTTACTACATTAGACTTTCATTCCTCTCCTTTCCAGATTATACCTCCACCTCTCCAAGTTCTCTTCTACCTTTTCCCTGTTCTCACTACAGATCACAATGTCGTCTGCAAACATCATAGTCCACGACGATTCTTGTCTGACCTCATCTGTTAGTCTGTCCATCACTAGAGCAAATAAGAAGGGACTCAGGGCCGATCCTTGATGCAGTCCCACCCCTACCTTGAAGCTATCTGTCACTCCTACAGCACATCTCACCGCTGTCACGCTGTTGTCATACATGTCCTGCGCGAATCTTACGTACTTTTCAGCCACTCGAGACTTCCTCATACACCACCACAGTTCCTCCCTTGGCACCCTGTCATAAGCTTTCTCCAAATCCACAAAGACGCAGTGTAGCTGTTTCTGACCATCTCTATACTTCTCCATCAGCAGTCTCAAAGCAAAAGTCGCATCCATGGTGCTCTTCCTTGGCATGAAACCATACTGTTGTGCACACACTGTCACCTCCTGTCTGAGCCTAGGTTCCACAACTCTCTCCCAACTCTTCATTGTGTGGCTCATCAACTTTATGCCCGTGTAAGAGCCAGAACTCTGTACATCACCCCTCTGCTTAAAAATCGGTACAAGCAAACTTTACCTCCATTCCTCCGGCATACTCTCATTCACCAGAATTCCACTGAATAATCTAGTCAAAAACACCACTCCCAGCTCTCCTAGACTTTTCCATACCTCAACCGGTATGTCATCAGGTCCCACTGCCTTTCCGTTCTTCATCCTTTTCAAAGCTTTCCTCACTTCGTCCTTGCTAATCTTTGCTACATCCTGTTCCACAATTTCTACGCCATCCAACCTTCTTTCCCTTTCATTTTCTACATTCATCAACTCTTCAAAATACTCCTTCCATCTTTCCCTCACCCACTCCTCACCTGTCAGTACATTTCCATTTCTATCCTTGATCTCCCTGACATGCTGCACATCCTTTCCAGCCCTATCTCTCTGTCTCGCCAGCAGAATATAACTCCTCATTCTCTCCTTCCTGACTGTCTAACCTCTTCATATAACTCATCGTAGGCCCTTCTGCTTGGGCCTTTGCTACCGCCCTCTTTACCCTTTGCCGCATCTCCCTTGTATTCCTGCCTACTCTCATAGTCCTGTCCCTGTCCCATTTCTTCTTTGCTGACCTCTTTCTCTGGATAACCTCCTGCACTTCCTCGTTCCACCACCAGCTTTCCTTTTCATCTTTGCCTGTCCAGAAGACACACCCAGTACCTTTCTTCCTACCTGTCTGTCTAATCACTGTTGCTGCTACTACCCAGTCGTCTGGGAGCTCTTTCCTATCACCCGAAGCCTTTTCTCATTCTCCTCTCTGAACTCCTTACAACTTTCTTCCTTTCTCAATTTCCACCATTTGGTCCTCTGCTCTGCCTTTGTCCTCTAACCACCAGAGCCATCCTGCACACCACCATCCGATGCTGCCTAGCTACACTCTCCCCTGCCACTACCTTACAATCACCAATCTCTTTTAAGCAACCTCTTCTACATAGGATGTAGTCTACCTGTGTGCTCCTCCCTCCACTCTTATAAGTCACCCTATGCTCCTCCTTCTTTTGGAAATATGTGTTAAACACAGCCATTTCCATCCTCTTTGCAAAAATCCACCACCATCTGGCCTTCTAGTTTCTATCCTTAACACCAAACCGGCCCATCACTTCTCATCTCCTTTATTACCTTCACCAACATGACCATTGAAATCTGCACCAATCACCAGTCTCTCCTCCCTGGGAATGCTCTCAACCACTTCATCTAACTCTCCCCCCAGAATCTCTCTTTCTCCTCTATAATTCACAGCCAACACTTCAACATTCACCATTACACCCTCAATTTCCAGTTTTCAAGACATATTATCCTATCTGACACCCTTTTCACCTCTACAAACATTCTTTACATAGTCCTCCTTCAGGACCACACCAACTCCATTTCTCTTCCTATCCACACCATGATAGAACAGTTTAAACCTGCACCAATGCATTCAAGCCTTGCTACCCTCCACTTTGTCTCCTGCACACACAAAACATCGACCTTTCTCCTCTGCATCATATCAGCCAGCTCTCTACCTTTCCCTGTCATCGTCCCTACATTTAGGGTTGCTACCCCTCAGTGCTATATTCTGGTCCCTCCTGATTTCTCTCTGTCTCCTCACACGCTTCCCTCCTCTTCGTCTTCGGCAAACAGTAGTCCAATTTCCACTGGTACCCCCCTGTTTGCTACCAGTACCAGTGGCGATCGTTGTTAACCCGAGCCGCGACCGATCCGGTATGGTGAAATTATTATGAACTCGCATACTTTATTTGGCAAATGTTTTACACCGGATGCCCTTCCTGACGCAACCCTCACCATTTATCCGGGCTTGGGACCGACACTAGAAATACCCTGCCTGAGCAATCTAGCGGCTGGTTTATGTATTTTATAAAGTACAACCCCAAATTTCCCAGTTTTCCTTACATTCCTTTGACTTATTTCAGTGTAAAGCCAAGATTTTTCTTTTCGGTCAACTTCATTTCATTTTCTTCATTTCATCCATTCTTGCATTTCAGGCCCACCACACATTCCAAAAAAAAGTTGGGGTGAGGGCAATTTATGGCTAATAATTTGGTAAACAACTAAATAATGATGTGGTTTCAAACAGGTGATGTCAACAGATGATTATAATCATGAATTGGTATAAAAGCAATATCCACGAAAGGCTGAGTCTTTGAGAAGCAAAGATGGGCAGAAGATCTTCAGTTTATCAACAAATGTCTAAGAAAAGTATTGAAATGTTTAAAAACAATGTTCCTCAAAGAATGATTGAAAATGATTTGCATATTTCTCCCTCTACAGTGCATAATATCATTATCATTAGACAATTCAAGGAATCTGAAGGACTTTCAGTGCGTAAAGAGCAAGGGCAAAAGCTTAAAGTGAGTACGTGTGATCTCTGATCATTCAGATGGTACGGCTTCAAGAACCATCATTCATCAATAGCTGATAGAACCACATGGGCGAGGGATTACTTTATCAAACCTTTATCAGGTACTACAATACGGAGTTACATTCACAAATGCCACTTAAAATGTTAATGTGCAAAAAAGAAGCCTTATGGTAACTATGTCCAGAAACGGCGTCGACTTCTCTGGACTCGGAGGCATGTGAGATGGACTATCACACAGTGGAAACATGTATTGTGGTTAGTTTAATCAGCATTCCAGATCTGGAACACTGTGTGCTCTGTGTGGATCGTTCCAGAAATGGACACTGTGTGCTCCGGACCAAAGACGAAAAAGAATATTCTTATCAGCTAAAAGCCAGGCACTGTCATGGTATGGGGTTGTCCCTGTCCCAACTTTTTTTATGTGTTAAAGCAGGAATGGATGTTCGTTAACAAATGCAATTAAGTAAACCAGAACAAAACTGAAATATACTGGGTCCATGCTGTCAGCAATTAAATAAATGTCAAAGGAAATGTAAGGTATAAGGTATATTTTTAGTTGCAATTTCCACAGCATACCAACTTTTTTCTGATTGTAGAATACATTTCAGAATGTATTAGTTTTTGGTATGTTCCCCATTTTGCTGTGATGACAGCATACACTCGAGCTAGCATGGACTCCACAAATCTGCCGAGCCATGTTATCCTAGCATTGTTTCACAATATTCCAAAGAGCATCTTGTGCTGCCACTGAATGCTTGGCTTTCGCTGTCTTCAAGCACCCCATAAATTCCCTATGGAGTTGACTTCAATTAACTGTGGAGGAAAGTCCATAACAGTCAGCACTTCTTGCTCTCATGCATGTGTTCATATAGTTGTTGCAAAGCTTTGATATGTGTTTTGGTTCACGATCCTGATGCAGTTTGAATCCTGATCCACAAAGATCCAAACTTCTTTTTTAATAAATACTGTATTAAAAATGTAGATATAGTTACTTATCTTGCTCTGAGCATTTTCATCTCCTTGGATTATAACATCTCGTAAATATTACCCATCATAATTTGTTAATTTGTTTACATTATGAAAAATGAACAGTAAATTTGCCATTTTTACCACCGGTAATAAAGTAGGATCACTAATAAGATGCAATTAAACAATGCAATCACCCACCAAAAACTGTTCGAGCAGGCACTGACTCACGGTTGAGCCAGAAAGAAACCTGGGACAGAATGACAGTCATGATGCACGGCAAGTAGGTCTGAATTACAAAATACCCAATCTTCCTCTTCAGATGAAAATGAACAGTCATCACTGTATATTCACCTAAAGTGAGTAAGAGAAAGCAAGAATAAGGGGTTCGGAAATGTATTCTATATGTACAGCATGTCCTTACCCTGAGGAAAACACTAAACCAAGGGGATGAAAGTTAATGCACTATTAAATAAACTGGAGAAGAAGCAGGTACCTAACAATGTGCAACTTGCACGTTAACTCACCAGTGCTGGATTTAATGGTTTCATTGCCAACAGTCTGCCCCCTTAAGTCATACTGGTTCAACCTTGATCCGTCTAAAGCTACTTCTACTGAAGAGCTGGCATTCCGTGTCCAGACATATGTTACCTCTGTCAGAGTGTATGCATCTACACCAAGAAACAGCAGACAATATAAAACAATGAGTTTTATAATTATTATCTAAAAATTAAGTACACTTGACTTATGAATCACTTAACCACATGGATAACAGACTCCTATGTAAACTGCTTATTTATGTGCTGTTACGCCACCCAATATGGCAACGTATTACTGTTTTGTTGCACTCAAGTGCAGTGCAGTTTACTGCTTTTGCGTTCCACCTATCAGCAACCTGAAGTGAGTTCTCATCCAACAGATTGTGGGTCTGTGCAAAGGCAGGACAGCCACCAATGGATTGGATCACTCTGGTAACACCTCAGGAAATCAATGCTGTGGATCCACGAACAGAGGCGGGAGTTACAGTTTAAGAGCAGAAGTCCACCATTCACTCGAAAGCTCATTAACTTACTGGTCATGTTCTTGATTACTTGTTAACTCATGCTTGGACTAGAGACAGTTCTAACTCGGTTGATGTGTTTAGAGACTCTTGTGTGCAAGTTACTCAAGTTTGTGTGTATGACTTTCCACTACTAATTTGTAACAAGCTGTAAATGGGGTTTGTAAGTGTATGTACAGTGGGGCAAAAAAGAATTTAGTAAGCCACTGTTTGTGCAAGTTCTCCCACTTAGAAAAATGAGAGAGGTCTGTAATTTTCATCATAGGTACACTTCTAACTATGAGAGACAAAATGAGAAAAAAAATCCAGGAAATCACATTGTAGGATTTTTAAAGAATTTAATTGTAAATCATGGTGGAAAATAAGTATTTGGTCAATAAATTTGGTTCAGCTCAATACTATGTTACATAACCTTTGTTGGCAATGACAGAGTTCAAACATTTCCTGTAAGTCTTCACCAGGTTTGCCCAAAATGTAGCTGGTATTTTGGCCCATTCATCAATGCAGATCTCCTCTGGAGCAGTGATGTGTTGGGGCAACATGGACTTTCAACTCCCTCCACAAATTTTCTATGAGGTTGAGGTCTGGAGACTTGCGAGGCCACTCCAGGACCTTGAAATGCTTTTTATGGAGCCACTCCATTGTTGCCCGAGCGGTGTGTTTGGGACAAACAGGTGCCATTAATAGAGGTAACGAGTGGAGGACAGAAGAGCTTCTTAAAGAAGAAGTTACAGGTCTGTGAGAGCCAGAAATCTTGCTTTTTTGTGGGTGACCAAATATTTATTTTCCACCATGATTTACAATTAAATTCTTTAAAAATCCTACAATGTGATTTCCTGGATTTTTTTCTAATTTTGTCTCTCATAGTTGAAGTGTACCTATGATGAAAATTACAGACCTCTCTCATCTTTCGAAGTAGGAGAACTTGCACAATCAGTGGCTGACTAAATACTTTTTTGCCCCACTGTACCTGTCCTATTGTAAGTACTACTCATTTGTTTGTCTCCCCACGACCTGTGTATCCTCTCTAATTTATAACTACATACACTGGTTCACATTCACTGTCTGAGTCTCTGTTTCATCTGGCTGATCTTCCATGTTGTTCGTGATTCTATCTATCAATGCCTTTTTTACTTCCGTCAGACAGGCCTGTCATCATTAGGTTTACAGCTTTCCGCGGTATCTCTGATGCATTTACTTATCATTTGCACTCAGTTTTCTTGTACAATTCTTACTTACATTGTAGTCAACGTCCATTTTGGTCAAAGCCCTTTTTCACAGAATGCAATGTGTATAAGTGTACGTATAACTGTAGTACCAGTAAAGATTTGAGCTTACAGCTGCCAAATTTGAGAGGACACGAATGAGAGTCCATTGGGAAATCTTCAAGATGCATTGGACACTCTGCTTGCACTGTCAACCTAAATCATACACACACACATTTTATGAAATGAACACCTTCAGAATAAAAAAATGATTTATTGATTTATTAAAAATGAAAGTACAGACTATCTACCTCATAGTGTAGAGTAGTGTCCCATTCTCCATGATTCTCAGTAATTTGTTTGGCATAGTCATGTTGTGGGCCACAGACTTCTTGCCATTGTGGAAAAATGTATCAGGGGTCCAGATCTTACTGGCCATCAGATTATTTAGCCGCAGGATGTTCATCGGCCCATGGAACTTCAGCCGCTCATCTGTCCAGCGCTGACGGAAGAAGACATCCACCGTGTACTCCTGACAGAAGAACACAGTCAGCACTGAGCAAGAGATGAGCTGCTGGAAGATTAATTGCATTTGTTTGTACAGTCATAATTGAAATTAACAGTGTGGTTTGCAATTATTTACATTTACACCCATTGACAAAAAAAATTAAGCACCCAGATAGAAATGTCGGATTGCGACAAAACTCGGCATGAGGTTACAACGCAGGAGGCCTTGCCACAAGAGAACGTAAAATTGCTTCCTCCACTGCCTTATGAAAAGGTCCTCAGAAGCTACTTTTGGTAGTGTACCTCTTGGTGAGAAATTGTTGACTGCTAGACATGCCCCTATGATGCACTTGAAGACATTTTGCCCAGTTGACAGACATGTGGAAACCATGAATGTGGAGTATCTACAGGCCCAGCTGTGAGTAAATGTGTCACAGAGGCATGTCTAGGAGTCAATGATCTCTCACCAAGAGGTAGCAAATGTAGTCTCTGAGAGCCTTTTTATAGAGCCGTGATGGAAGCCCTTTTATGCCCTCTTGTGACCCACTGTCTAATCAGACCACACCTGTAATCATTTACATATCTGCCTGTGAGGTAACTGCCGGCTTTTAGGCAGCAATCCAACTGAACAGTTATGAAGCAATCCAACACTTCTATCTGGGTGCTTTATTTTTGTCAATGAGTGTAGTTGCCATTGTTTCAGTACAGTTGTTTTTAGTTTGACAGTCCAAAAAAGTTTCAGAAGATACAAATGATTTAACTCAGAGTCTCATCCTTTCCACAATTATTTTTGAATTTTAAAGTAAGTTCATCCATGAAGTATGTACACTATACAGTATGTGACAGTTATTTATCTCTCATTTTGGTGTAAGAATCACTGTACTAGAACTCACTGAAGCTAACAGGACGCTTAAATTGGTCCATGGGGTGGGTGACAACAGATTAAGTAAATAATTTGAGCTAATTTGAGTACCAGATGGATGTTTTTAATCAGTGGTTAGGGAAGACAAATTGTGATAAAACAGATACTTTCATGCAAGAAATCAGTTACCACCTGCAATTAATTCCATTTGGTCCTATTCAAGATGCTTGTATTTGTGTTTATTTTATGATCACTGACCCTAGTGCAGGCAGTGCAGTGGCTCGGTGGGTAACACTGTCGCCTAACAGCAAGAAGGTCCTGAGGTCCTGAGGTGGAGCGACCTGGGTCCTTTCTGTGTGGAGTTTCAAAGAGGATGTTCTCCCTGTGTCCATGTGGGTTTTCTCCAGGTGCTCGGTTTCCTCCCACAATCAAAAGACCTCCTCTTTAGTAGCTTACTGCTGGCCTCAGTTATACATGAGGGGCACAGCACTGTGTTTTGATGCTGATTTCAAATAGAGGCAGTTGTGATGGGCCGTCAGATTCTACTCATTAGAAAACAAAGCATCTCCTTGACCAGTCAAAAAAATTGAGTATAATAACCTGGTTGCCTGTCTAACACCTGCACAGCCTCAAGTTATAGAGTCTCTATACAGCTCTGTCCCCTGCTGTTCTACAGTTGACTAGAATGTTGATGGCTGCTGTTCTCCTGCATATCTGCTAATGTGGAGCAACCTGCAAGGCATTCTACCAAACAATTCATTCATTCATTCATTCACTTTCTTATCCACTTAATCCTGGTCGGGTTCATGGGAAAGCCTGTGCCTAGCCGGCAGCACAGGGTGCAAGGCAGGAACAACCCTAGACAGGGCGCCAGTCAATCGTAGGGCACATACACTCACACACTATATGCACTTTAGAAACACCAATTAACTTAACACGCATGTCTTTAGAATGTGGGAGGAAACCAAAGTACCCAGAGTACACCCACACAGACAGAGGGAGGACCGAAGCAAAAAGTCACAGAGCCCTGAGGTAATTTACAAAAAGCAAACTAAAAATAAAGGAGTAAGAGGTCCCAGTAAAGTGTTATTCATGAATGCTGTAATGGGTCAAGGTAGAGACAAGAATGTGGGTCCGGTCATTCTGTTCCCACCAATTACTCTCTGCAGTCCATTTATAACTGTATTATTTTTATCTGAACGCCAGCTGTGATTTTTGTCAGAAAACCATGTAGTTGTCTCCCCCACATTTTGGCATCTCTCTACAGGTCGTCCAAAACAATAAACAGAGCTTAGTTTAACACTTGTTAGTACAGTGACAGCCAGAGGTCTATCGTGAACACAGACACTCAGACAAGTAAGACCCTGAGGAGTTTTTTATTTACAGTTTGTGAAAAGGGATGTGATAGCTGGGGAAAAGAGATTTCCTTGAGGGTGTGAAGGTGCAGACTCTAAAGAAAAGTCAAGATATATTTTGATCTGTCAAGCTGAGAACTTGACACAAGATTTACACCCATCTTATCTTTTCAACTAGCATTTCAATGTCTCTTTACATCCTCTCAGTGCTGTTTTAGAGAGTGTTTCTGTCAAAGAAGACACTTGTTACAATGAAGACCAGGGTTATCATATACTAGTACCTCACCTAACAAAAGAACTATTTTCATTACTACTGATCGCAATATATTAACTACTTTATAAATTTACCTTACCATGTGTGTTTTGTTATTTCATTATAAGGGTGCATTTATCACAGAGGGTGCATTAAAGTTCTGCAAATACTATCACACATGGGACCAGGAATATTTGAGGTCTTGGAGGTCAGAGCTGCTCCCATTTTATTATCTCCGTACAAGTGTACGTATGATGGGGTCAATGAGTACTGGTGTACCAGAAAAAGAGAGCAAAGAAATAATACACCAGGTACATATATTTTACTGAAATCTCTCTTGCATTTAATTCCATTTCTTCTGCAGAAACTAGTGAAATACACTGAAATGAGGCTTCAAGAAAAGCTTTTAGTAGAAAAAAGTGGGATGAACAGAGTTTTAGACAGTGAGACGATAAGAGACAGAATGACAAAATACACAAAGCACAAAAACTAAGGACTACTGCTAATAATTTTACTAAGGAATAATACTTTACCATGTCTGCATCTGATACTGGCCCAAAACTTGTCACATAGATATCAGTCTTTACCTCCGTTACTCGGTCTAGAAAACCAACCAAAGCAGTTACCATCAGTAACAATGAGAAACTGAGAAACTATGAGCTCATTGTATATTGATTATATATATATATATATATATATATATATATATATATATATATATATGTATACACGATGCATTCAGAAGGTTTTCAGACCCTTTCAATTTTTTACATCTTGTTATGTTGAAGCTCCAGTCTTTCTCCATAATTCTGCACTCATTACTCCGTAATGACAAAGTGAAAACATAATTTTATAAATTCTTGCAAATGTATTGAAAAAGAAAAACTAAAATATTGCACTGACATAAGTATTCAGACCCTTTAGTCAGTACACGGTTGAAGCACCTTTGGCAGCGATTGCAGCCTCCAGTCTTCTTGGGTATGATGCCACAAAGATTACACATCTGGATATGGGCATTTTCTGACATTCTTCTCTGCAGATTTTCTCAACCTTTGTCAGGTTGGATGGAGACCGGGCCATTCAAGGACAGTCACAGAGTTGTCCCTAAGCTACTGCTGTGTTGTGTTGGCTGTGTGCTTATGACCACTGTCTTATTGGAAGGTGAATCTTCGGTTCCGTCTGAGGTCTCAATCACTCTGGATCAGGTTTTCAATAAAAATCTATCTGTACTTCAGATCCATTCAGCATTCCCTCAACCCTGACCAGTCTCCCTGCCCAAGCCAAAGAAAAACGTGCCCACAGTATGATGCTGCCACCACCACACTTCACTATAGGTAAGGTATCGGGCAGGTGATGAGCAGTGCCTGGTTTCAACCAGACATAATCTTGTTTCTCACAGTCTGCGAATCCTTTGCTTTTTTGCAAACTTTCATGCATCTTTAACTGAGAGGCTTCTGTCTGGTCACTGTACCATAAAGCCCAGATTGGTGGAGTGCCGCAGTGATGGTTGACTTTCTGGAATTTTCTCCCATCTGCACACAGGGTCTTTGGAGTTCAGTCTGAGTGACCATTGGGTTCTTGGCTACCTCTCTTACCAAAGCCCTTCTCCTTGATTACTTAGCTTGGTGGGGCAGCCACCTCTAGGTAGAGTCCTGGTTGTTCCAAACGTCTTCCACTTAAGAATTATGGAGGTCACTGCACTCTTGAGAACTTTCAGTGCAGCAGATTTTGTATATCTGTGCCTCGACATAACCCTGTCTCTGAGCTGTACAAGCAGTCCTTTCCACCTCATGGCTTAGTTTTTGCTCTGATATGCATTGTTAGCTGTGAGACTTTATATAAACAGGTCTGTGTCTTTCCAAATCATGTCCACTCAACAGAATTTACCAAAGGTGGACTCCAATAAATGTGTAGAAACACCTCAAAGATGATCAAGAGAAATGGGAGGCCCCCAGAACTAAATTTCAAGTGTCACAGCAAAGGGTCTGAAAACTTATGTCCATGTGAAATTTTAGTATTTCCTTTTTAACAAATTTGCAAACATTTCTCACTATGGGATACTGCGTGCAGACTGATAGGGAACAACTTGATGTTTTATTTTAGTACTGGTCCTCAACATAACAAAATGTGAAAAAAAGAAATGGGTCTGAAGACTTTCCGAATGCATTGTATGTGTGTACAATTATGCATCACTTAGCATCCACGATACATTTTCTGAAATTGCACATTATACTACAGTGGGGCAAAAAAATATTTAGTCAGCCACTGCTTGTGCAAGTTCTCTTACTTAGAAGGATGAGAGAGTTCTGTCATTTTCATCATAGGTACACTTCAACTATGAGGGACAAAATGAAAAAATCATGGTGGAAAATAAGTATTTGGTCACACACAAACAAGCAAGATTTCTGGCTCTCACAGATCTGTAACTTCTTCTTTAAGAAGCTCTTCTGTCCTCCACTCGTTACCTGTATTAATGGCACCTGTTTGACCTCGTTATCTGTATAAAGGACACCTGTCCACAACCTAAAACAGTCAGACTCCAAACTCAACCATGGCCAAGACCAAAGAGCTGTCGAAGAACACCAGGAAGAAAATTGTAGACCTGCAGAAGGGACTGGGAAGAGTGGTGAATCTCAAATAGGCAAGCAGGTTGGTGTGAATAAATCACTGTGGGAGCAATGGTAAGAAAATCTCCCTCGATTGGGGCCTAACAGAGTCTCATTCCCGTCGGTGTCCAAACTGATCATGAAAAACGGTGAGCAAAAATCCCCAGAATACACGGAGAGGGAACTGATGAATGAAGACCAAAGGATACCATCAGTAAACACACTTGCTGTGGACGGAGAGCGGGACGCAGTCATGAAGGGCAAGGCGTGTCACCCGGCTGAAGCAAGTACATGGACAGGCCCGTCTGCTTTGCCCAGGAGCATATGGATGAGCCAAAGAGGATTGGGAGAGAAATAGCATGTGGTCCGCTGAAACCCAAACATAGAAACTTTTTTGGTGTTTTAAAGAAAAAAACCAACTCGTCGTTTGTTTGGAGGAAGAAGGAATGTTGTGAAGCTCCCATACTGTGAAGCATGGGGGGTTGGAACATCATTGTTTGGGGGGCTGTTTTTCTGGAAAGGGGACAGGACGACTGATCCATGTTAAGGGAAGAATGAACGGGGCCATGTATCGTGAGTTTTTTAGCCAAAACCTCCTTTCATCAGTGAGAGCATTGAAGATGGAATGTGGCTTGGTCTTCCAGCATGACAATGATACCAAACACCGCTCGGATAACGAAGGAGTGGCTCCGTAAAAAAGCATTTCAAGGTCCTGGATTGGCTAGGCAGTCTCCAGACCTCAACCCCATAGAAAATTTGTAGAGGGAGTTGAAAGTCCGTGTTGCCTCAAAACATCACTGCTCTAGAGGAGATATGCATGGAGGAATGGGCCAAAATACCAGCTACAGTGTGTGCAAACCTGGTGAAGACTTACAGGAAATGTTTGACCTCTGTAACAAACATTATGTTACAAAGTACTGAGTTGAACTTTTGTTATAGACCAAATACTTATTTTCCACAATAATTTATTTCTCTACTCTTTATGAGTAGGAGAACTTGCACAATTAGTGGCTGACTACATACTTTTTTGCCCCACTGTACATATTATATAGCAAACTCTGCATGAAATACTGTAGTTCACTGGTATTGACTAAAAAGCCAAGACACAGTACTGCTGTACAGATACAGTAAGGCTATTATGTTCCCTTCTCAACCACATTACACTGGGACAAACACAACTGTCCCGTGATCCACGCACAGTTCGCATGAGCGAAGATTAATAAGGAGCGCAAAGCCGTACACACTCACTGCTTTTGCTGCTCTCTCACAGGCTCAACTACGTGCTAGTCCATCTTTTTTGCATGCTGGCTCATCTGGCTGCATGCTGACACACCACTATGCTCTGACTCCTCTCGCACCTTATTCATGCATGGCTTATTCACCCTCTCTACTTTCATAGTTAAGTACTCACTTCTCTACGTTGTGTTTAATAAGACATACTCTATTACAGTGGGGCAAAAAAGTATTTAGTCAGTCACTGACTGTGCAAGTTGTCCTACTCAGAAAGATGAGAGGTCTGTAATATTCATCATAGATACACTTCAACTATGAGAGACAAAATGATTTAAAAAAATCCAGGAAATCACATTGTAGGATATATAAAGAATTTAATTGTAAATCATGGTGGAAAATAGGTATTTGGTCAATAACAAAAGTTCAACTCAATACTTTGTAACATAACCTTTGTTGGCAATGACAGAGGTCAAACATTTCCTGTAAGTCTTCACCAGGTTTGCACACACTGTAGCTGGTATTTTGGCCCATTCCTCCATGCAAATCTCCTCTAGAGCAGTGATGTTTTGGGGCTGTCGCTGGGCAACATGGACCTTCAACCTCCTTCCACAAATTTTCTATGGGGTTGAGGTCTGGAGACTGGCTAGCCCACTCCAGGACCTTAAAATGCTTTTTACGGACCCAACTCCTAGGTGCCTGAGCGGTTGGTTTTGTTTATCATTATCATGCCTGGAAGACCCAGCCACATTCCATCTTCAATGATCTCACTGAGTAAGGAGGTTTTGACTTAAAACATCTCACGATACATGGCCCGTTCATTCTTCCCTTAAACACGGAATCAGTCTGCCTGTCCCCTTTCCAGAAAAAAAACAGGTCCCCAAAGCATGAGTTACAACCACCCATGAATAAATCAGGTGATTGTTAATAGGGAAACTGTGCTCTTAAATCAATAAACTAATTACATTTTATGTTTTCTCTCAAGCTGTGTTCCGGTGCCAGTTCCAGCCCCCCCACACATTGCTGTTCATCCGCTGTCGCTCCACTCAAGTGCTTCCGTACAGATACAGACCCATCATTAACCCGGGCCAATTAATGCAATGGGACATATTCAAAATTTTATTCGAACTTTGCTACCAGGACTTTAGGTTTCGCTCTTAGATTTATCATCTAACGCCGCCCAAGAAGGTTGGGTCCCTTTTTGAGTCTGGTCCTCCCCCCAAGGTTTCGTCTAAACACTTAGGGAGTTTTTACTTTCACTGTCGCCCTCTAAGCTTGCCATTTGGGATTGGACGAGTAGTTATTAGGAGGATAATCTAAAACTTGTAAAGTGCTTTGAGGACAAAGACAATGCTCCATGTAAAAAGCGCGCTATATAAATAGATCTGACTTGACTTGACCTGACCATGCTTCACAGTAGGTATGGTGTTCTTGGGATGCAACTCAGCATTCTTCTTCCTTCAAGTTGAGTTGAGTTTTTACCAAAAAGTTCTATTTTGGTTTCATCTGACTACATGATATTCTCCCAATCCTCTTCTGAATCATCCATATGCTCTCTGACAAACTTCAGACTGGCCTGGACATGTACTGGCTTAAGCAGGGGGACACACCTGGCACTGCAGGATCTGAGTCCCTCTCGGCGTAGTGTGTTACTGATGGTAGCCTTGTTACTTTGGTCCCAGCTCTCTGCAGGTCATTCATCAGGTCCTTCCGTGTAGTTCTGAAATTTTTGCTCACCGTTCTCATGATCATTTTGACCCCACGGGATGAGATCTTGTGTGGGGCTCCAGATTGAGGAAGATTATCAATGGTCTTGTATGTCTTCCATTTTCTTACATTTGCTCCCACAGTTGAATTATTCACACCAACCTGCTTGCCTATTGTAGATTCACTCTTCCCAGTCTGGTGCAGGTCTACAATTTTCTTTCTGGTGTCTTTCGACAGCTCTTTGGTCTTGGCCATGGTTGAGTTTGGAGTCTGACTGTTTGACGCTGTGGACAGGTGTCTTTTATACAGACAATGAGGTCAAACAGGTGCCATTAACAGGTAACAAGTGGAGGACAGAAGAGCTTCTTAAAGAAGAAGTTACAGGTCTGTGAGAGCCAGAAATCTTGCTTGTTTGAGGGTGACCAAATACTTATTTTCCATCATAATTTACAATTAAATTCTTTAAATATCCTACAATGTGTTTTCCTGGATTTTTTTTTCTCATTTTGTCTGTCATAGTTGAAGTGTACCTATGATGAAAATTACAGACCTCTCTCATCTTTCTACGTAAGAGAACTTGCACAATCAGCAGCTGACTAAATACTTTTTTGCCCCACTGTAATATATAAGGTTCATTAATTAACATTAATAATAATGATAATTAACTAATCACATAATAATCAGACCAATTATGTATGCAATTGGTAGTTCGGTAGTTTGTCTGAAAGGACATCATGCAGTTGACTGTTAGACATGTGTCTACGTCGCATTCAAAGTCATTTTGCCCATTTGGCAGACTTTGACAGGGGGCACATCATTGGACTGAGAAAAGCAGGATGGTTGTTACGACAAACTGTCAGCCATCTAGGCCATTCTGGATTAGCTGTTAGGAGGTGTCAGGGCACACACGCAGGGCAAACAGGCTCCGGGCAGCCCAGACAGAGCACCATTAAAGAGGATCTTTTGATCCACAGACAAGCACGTGCAGCTCCCACAGTTTTATTGTACACCATCCAGACACAGGTGGCACCTTCACTACACTCCTATTTCTTTGCCTGGAGCATTACCAGGTTCTTAGCAGAAGAAAATTTCCTGTCAGGGTGCCCATTACGTGTCCTGTAATTGACAGTCAGCCACTGCCACTTTCGTTTGCAGTGGTGTTGTGACCGAGAAACGTGAACTGGTGTGAACTGGAACCATATTGTCTTTAACAACAAATCCAGGTTCTGTTTGGGATCGACGGATGGGATCACGTATGGAGGCCTCAAGGTGAGCGCTTCAATACTGCCTTTCCTGTGAAGAGACACACTGTGTGTGTGTGTGTGTGTGTGTGTGTGTGTGTGTGTGTGTGTGTGTGTGTAGTTTGTTCATAACTACAAATGTTAACCGAATTGATTTTTATTTTGCCATGGCTAGTTTGTGCAGCAGCATACAGTTAGGTTTCTTGACTTAACTGCAGAACAGATAAAATGTTAACCAAGTATGGGTCACAAGGTGCATAGGAATTAATTGAGTTTTAATTTACATTACATTCAATACCCTGCTGGTCAAGTACTCCTATTGTGGTCCACAGATCATCATACAATAATGAGACAGTAAAACCAGAACCTCTCAACAGAACCGCACAATATTTCAACCTAAACACTTAATTCCCCCAAACTATTTAAATGGATAAGAGATAAGATCTTTGTCACAAGTCTTAATTACAGTAGTAATTAACAGTAGTAAGTGACCTTAAAGGCACTGTCACTCACCTCCAAGACCTGGTCTCAGTCGGTTATCATACCCATCCAACAATCGATCCAGTATCCTTGTGAAAAGTGTTATGTTGTTTTTGACAGCCTCAGATCCAGACACATCTGCTTTTGACCTTCATATATCACCAAGACAAGCACATAATTAATGATGTATGCAACACCCTCCTTAGCAATGTATTCAGTATCTGACATTGCACCTCATTCTTGTCTAATAAAGAATATAAACATCTGGCAATGTCACTGATATCTGCACTCTGCTCTCAGCTTCTCCAAGACACCCGTGATGTACAGTGGTGCTTTAAAGTTTGTGAACCCTTTAGAATTTTCTATATTGCTGCATAAATGTGACCTAAAACATCATCAGATTTTCACACAAGTCCTAAAAGTAGGTAACGAGAACCCAGTTAAACAAATGAGACAAAAATATTATACTTAGTCATTTATCTATTGAGGAAAATGATCCAATATTACATATTAGTGAGTGGCAGAAGTATGTGAACCTTTGCTTTCAGTATCTGCTGTGACCCCCCTGTGCAGCAATAACTGCAACTAAACGTTTCCTGTAACTGTTGATCAGTCCTGCACACCGGCTTGGAGGAATTTTAGCCCATTCCTCCATTCAGAACAGCTTCAGCTCTGAGATGTTGGTGGGTTTCCTCACATTAACTGCTCACTCCAGGTCCTTCCACAACATTTTGATTGGATTAAGGTCAGGACTTTGACTTGGCCATTCCAAAACATGAACTTTATTCTTCTTTAACCATTCTTTGGTAGAACGGCTTGTGTGCTTAGGGTTATTGTCTTGTTGCATGACCAACCTTCTCTTGAGATTCAGTTCATGGACAGATGTCCTGACATTTTCCTTTAGAATTCTCTGAGATAATTCAGAATTCATTGTTCCATCAGTGATGGCAAGTTGTCCTGGCCCAGATGCAACAAAACAGGCCCAAACCATGATCCTACCACCACCATCATTCACAGATGGGATAAGGTTCTTATGCTGGAATGCAGTGTTTTCCTTTCTCCAAACATAACGCTTTTCTTTCAAACCAAAAAGTGCTATTTTGGTCTCATCCGTCCACATAACATTCTTCCAATAGCCTTCTGGCTTGTCCACGTGATCTTTAGCAAACTGCAGATGAGCAGCAATGTTCTTTTTGGAGAGCAGTGGCTTTCTCCTTGCAACCCTGCCATGCAGACCATTGTTGTTCAGTGTTCTTCTGATGGTGGACTCATGAACATTAACATTTGCCAATGTGAGAGAGGCCTTCAGTTGCTTAGAAGTTACCCTGAGGTCTTTTGTGACCTCGCCAACTATTACACGCCTTGCTCTTGGAGTGATCTTTGTTGGTCGACCACTCCTGGGGAGGGTAACAATGGTCTTGAATTTCCTCCATTTGAACACAATCTGTCTGACTGTGGATTGGTGGAGTCCAAACTCCTTTAGAGATGGTTTTGTAACCTTTTCCAGCATGATGAGCATCAACAACTCTTTTTCTGAGGTCCTCAGAAATCTCCTTTGTTCGTGTCATAATATACTTCCACAAACGTGTTGTGGAGAGCAGACTTTGATAGATCCCTGTTCTTTAAATAAAACAGTGATTGTTATTCTGATTGTTATCCCATTGATTGAAAAAAACTGACTCTAATTTCACCTTCAAATTAACCGCTAATCCTAGGGGGGTCACATACTTTTGCCACTCACTAATATGTACCATTGGACCATTTTCCTCAATAAATAAATGACCAAGTATAATATTTTTGTCTTGTTTGTTTAACTGGGTTCTCTTTATCTACTTTTAGGACTGTGAAAATGTGATGATGTGCAGAAAATTCTAAAAGGTTCACAAACTTTCAAGCACCACTGTATAGTAGCAAACATGGTGATAAATAAGTGATTTGATTATAAATCATTTACACTGATATAGAATTTCTTGTGACTTTATTCTGTCTTAATTCTTATCTTGGCTTTCATATGAAAGGGATCCTTAATAATTCAACTTATATCAAGGCATTTTACTGATATATTAAACCATGCATAACTAAATAATCCATGAATCCAATAAAATTTGTATTATAACTTGGTTTATTTGTTATTATGGCATTACAGACCAAAGAGCTGCACTTACCCTGTCTGCCAGCCCTGGATGAGCAAAAGGTAGGTCAGTAATCCATGGAAGCGTACACACCGGCCCTTCATTTCTGAACAAGCCAAGTAATGAAAGACAAGACTGGATACATCACAGCTTCCATGATACAAAAAACGGCACTTAATAAAGGCTATCCAAGATACAGAAACCAATAACATTAAACGTGTGTATGTTTTAAACACCATACACTGAATAACAAACACAGAAAAAACACTTCTACAGGTACATTCTACAGGTAGCATACATCTAAATGCATGAACGATAAACACAGTTCTCATTATTACAACTTTCAGTAATAGCTTCATTCTTATTTAAAAAGCCATGATTAAGTCCGGCTCATTCAGTTCTAGTCATTTTAAATTTCTACTAACCAAAAATGTCCAACAGTGCCGACGGATGTGTTTCTGGATTTAGCGGCTGCCTTTTTGGGGGCTTTTGAAAGGGGAGTTTTACCTGTCGCTTCTTCTACACAGAGACACTGTTCCAGTAAAATAAAAAATCTGAATTTCCTCGGCTTAATAAACTTCAGTTGTGTTCCGTCGTAAATCGGCTTTGCTCCGCTTTCACACACAACACAGCTGCAAGCCGCGTCAGCGCAGACATATGAAGTGTGCGCGCGCTCCAGCCGTTAGCCTAACGCCGGGTCCTAAAGCGAGGTAACCCTTTATACACACCCAGAGGTTCTGACAGCAAAGAGGTATCACACTTTAACATTTAAATTATACTTTACGCCACAAACCCTGCTTAAAAAAACAGAAAACACCACCATATGTTGTGTTTTTTACACAGATGTGCTAGTCAACTAGCTTTACCAGCAAGACCATAGTTCACAAGCTAAACCAGCACCAGACCAGTACTAACCAGCGTAAATCATCTTCAACCAATATGGCACATGGAGCTCGCGTGGTTTTACTGATGGACCACCATGCAAGCATCTAAAACACAGTTTTCAGCAGGGATGTTATCTTTTCGAACTGCGTAATCAGCTACCTACACCAACACAAATCAATTCATGTTCAGCACTTTGAACAAGAGTCTAGGTGGAATTGCAAACCAGATGCAACACTTGCAAGAAAAAAAAACTTCCTGAGGCACTTAAGGGCGAAACCTCTACAGAAACCAGGCTCTAATGTGGAACCCATCCTCTAAGTGAGACTCTATAATAATATGAAGAGTCTTTGGGTGTCTACATATCAGCAGCATAGCAGCAGTTTATGGTTGAGCTGAGTTATTGGTAAAGAGCCTAGCTGCTTCAGGGCCCAACAGAGTCAGGATGGCAGAGCCTCAGTTTAAATGGACAGCCTTCTGATTAGTAGAACCAACCGATGAGCTACAACTGATGAATACACAGGAAATCAAACACTAGGTTGTTGTTATATGTTCTGGATCTTACACCAATATAAAGTGAAAAATGAAAAAACAGCATGGAAGAACACCATGGACTTCTTAAGGATCTTTGGAATCCAAGCAACTGCATATTGTGTCTTAATTTTATGAAATTTCATTATGACCATTTCTTTGAACAAGTTATTGTCATATAATAATAAAACAATATGTAGTAATAAAAGAGTAGACTGATTTAATGAGACTAAGGAATGTGCAAATAATGTTCCATTAGCAAAAGCACCAGCACAGAATACAAAGGGTATCCAGGATCCAGAAACCATTAAGAAACCTTAATTGTTAATGAAGGCTTAAAAACACATGAATCAATGCCTGAAGTCCATATTCTAGGGGTAATTTATCAAGGTGGGTCCAGAGGGAGGCAAAACTTCGTTACTGGGATGACGCCTGTGAGCGTGCAAATAATTTTACCTCAGCAAAGGCACCGGATACAGGAAAGGCACAGAATTCAAAGGCTATCCAGGATCCAGAAACCATTTATAAACCTTAATTGTTAATGAAAACTGAAAAAACATGGGTCAGTACTTAATGTACTGACTGTTCTCACTGATCAATGAGAATGTGGTGGTTTGTAATGGACAAAAAGTTAACTCACCCACTGCCTCCAGCAGAAAGTGCTGTGCTGTCGCACTGAACAGAACACCGTTACTAGGATAGCGCACTAAACAGAACAGTGGATAATGTGACAGAATACTGGGACGGTGAACTAAACAGAACACAGTTAACTGGGACAGAAAGCTTGACTAGCATATTTAGCATATTTAGAAATGTGGATGTAAGGTCACATCTCATACAATCTTAGTGTTCCATACAATTGACAAATATAGCCTAAAATAATTTTATAATCTTTAAATTGCAGCAGCTGTTGTGCCGGTACAGTTCGGTGTACAGACTCAACAGCACAGCAGGCACTGAACTATAAATTATAGTACATTGGATTGTGTTTTATTAATATTATGTTCCAATACTACTACTTGGCGGCACAGTGGAGCCCAGAGTGGAGAGATCTGGGTTGTTTCTGCATGAAATATGCATGTCGTCGGCGTGGGTTTACTCCGGGTGCTCCAGTTTCCTCCCACAGTCCAAAGACATGCGTGTTAGGTTAGTTGATTAGGCTAAATTGGCAATGACTTGGGTGTCTATAATTAGTCTTGATGTAACCTTGTGTATAGCTGTGACCTTGTGTGTGTCGCTGAAATGGCCACTGATGCTGATAGCGACGTTAAATGATAGAAACAAACTACTATAATAATAATAATAATAATAATAATAATAATATAAATTAGAGTTCAGAGAATGTTAAACTCTCTAATGGTGAAGGATTGGATGATCCTCTAGTGTCATCTAAACAATTTTGTAAGGCTAGAGAATATACTCGGGCCCAGGCTGTTAGTATTCAGAACTACAAAAGTAAGGCACATAACAGTTTATATGGGGAAAAAAAACCTTTCTACAGAACCACTTTCAGTTTAGTAGTTATTAAACTGAATAAAATACTTTTGTTACTAATATTTTAGACAGTCTTCATAACAAATATGGAGGGAAAATATTCATTAAGGAATTAGTAACAAAATAATTTTTGTTACTATGTGTTTCTGTTGAAAGTGGGGTTGTTGTTTTTTGTCTCTTATGCAATAAATTGGAAAGCTTTGGTCTTTGACCCTAAATACATAAAAAATGTTAACTTCAGTTTAGAGGTGATACTGCCAGAGGTAAATATTTGCAGTTATGTTATCGCATGCCTTCTTCAGAGCAGTGCTTAATTTTAGAAAACCAACTGGTAAATGACATAAACATGATTTGTTAAAAGAATATTTTTTTATCTGTGCTATGACAACACATTTAGAGGTCTCAGTGCTCAGTAATTATTATTATTGATGTAAGTCCAATCACAACTATACTAATCCATTAAATACCCCTTATAGTATCTCATTGTACCCCGATTTGTACAAGTACCCCTATTTCATGAACTCTGCTCAAGATATACAGTCATGGCCGAAAGTGTTGGCACCCCTGAAATTTCTCCAGAAAATGAAATATTTCTCCCAGAAAATTGTTGCAATTACACATGTTTTGTTATACACATGTTCATTTAATTTGTGTGTCTTGGAACAACACAAAAAAACAGAGAAAAAAATGCAAATTTGACATAATTTCACACAAAACTCCAAAAATGGGCCAGACAAAATTATTGGCACCTTTTAAAATTGTGGGTTAATAACATTGTTGCAAGGATGTGATTCTTGTTTAAACTCACCTGTGGCAAGTAACATGTGTGGACAATATATATATCACACTTGAAACCAGATAAAAATTAGAGAAGTTCACTCAATCTTTGCATTGTGTGTCTGTGTGCGCCAAACTAAGCGGGGAGAACAGAAAGAGGAGACGAGAACTGTCTGAGGACTTGAGAACCAAAATTTTGGAAAAAATATATACAATCTCAAGGTCCATCTCCAGAGATCTTGATGTTCCTTTGTCACGGTGCGCAACATAATTAAGAAGTTTACAACCAATGGAACGGTAGCTAATTTCCCTGGACGTGGATGGAAGAGAAAAATTGATGAAAGGTTGCAACGCAGGATAGTCCGGATGATGGATAAGCAGATTCAATCAAGTTCCAAAAAAAATCAAGCTGTCCTGCAGATTCGGGGTGCATCAGTGTCAGCTCAAACTATCCGTCGTCATTTGAATGAAATGGAACGCTATGTCAGGAGACCCAGGAGAACCCCACTGCTGACACAGAGACATAAAAAGCTAGACTGCAGTTTGCCAAAATGTATGCGCATAAGCCAAAATCCTTCTGGGAAAACGTCTTGTGGACAGATGAGACCAAGATAGAGCTTTTTGGTAAAGCACATCATTCTACTGTTTACCGAAAATGGAATGAGGCCTACAAAAAAAAGAACACAGCACCTACAGTCAAATATGGTGGAGGTTCGAAGATGTTTTGGGGTTGTTTGCTGTCTCTGGTACTGGGTGCCTTGACTGTGAGCAAGGCATCATGAAATCTGAAGATTACCAAAGGACTTTGGGTCGTAATAGGGCTCAACTTCAAAAAGCACTCAGAAATGGATGGAAAAAAAAGCACTAGAGAGTTCTGGAGTGGCCAGCAATGAGTCCGGATCTAAATCTCATTGAACACATGTGGAGAGCTTAAAATTGCTGTTGGGAGAAGGCACCCTTCAAATATGAGAGACCTGGAGCAGTTTTTCAAAAGAAGAGTGGTCCAAAATTCCAGTTGAGAGGTGTAAGAAGCTTGTTGATGGTTATAGGAAGCAATAGATTCCAGTTATTTTTTCCAAAGGGTGTGCAACCAAGTATTAAGTTGAGGGTGCCAATAATTCTGTCCGGCCCATTTTTTTAGTTTTGTGTGAAATTATATCAATTTTGGCTTTTTTGCTCTGTTTTTTTGTGTTATTCCAATGCGCACAAAGGAAACAAACATGTGTATTTAAGTTATTTAAAGATTTAAAGGGTGCCAACACTTTTGGCCATGACTGTAAGTTTATTAATTTCCAGTTAATTGTTGTATAAATACAATTATAAGCTGTTAAATTGCAAGCTTGCAGAAACTGGGGACAAACCTGTTATGCTAAAATACTACTGCTACATTTGACGCTAAGCCTAATACAAAAATGTTCCAGGTAATGGGGAGAGATGGCTCTTCCTAATGGTGGCAAAAAGAGGCACCACATTCTGTACCACCCAAAATTATAACAAGTACATTTTGAATATTCCTTTGCCAAATAACCCTGGACTGGTCAGCAGTCCCTCACAGATGTCTTTTAATATCCAATCATTATGATTCTGTTACATTTGCCATTTTAACCCATAAGAGACCATATGTGTTACAAACCCTGTAAATAGCCTAGAAATTTCCTTAATTCCTTTATCCTTCACTATAGGTTAACAAATATATAAATGACATTTTGGATGCAGTCATGTGACGACTTGTAAATTTCTGTACTTATGACCTCATTTACAACATGGTGGTGTGCTTGGTTATCACAGGAGACAAAAGCTAATTTTAAGAAGCTTGTTTGCATTTTTAAAGTTATGTTCCAACCCACTTTCTCATTATAATTCTAATGCTTTAATAACGTGGCTTATATTACATATACCCTATTCTGATTCCATTTCTAAAAAAAAGTCGAAATAAGCTATGAAGCCATTGTGACATTGGGGTTTTAACCTTAAAAAACCTTACAGAAGATGTCATGTGACCTGTATCACAATAAGACAAATGCTAGTGAGCTGCTCAATTTGTTTAAATTATTGAATAATCTTGAATCAATATATTTTCTGTTGTGCAATTGATTCAAGTATATTTAAACAAATGTTATCATTTGTTTTACAAATAATTTAAATCAATTAAATAATTCATTAAATATTTTGAAACAAGTTTCGCATATCCATACTGAAATTGCACATTTTCATTAACCAAGATGCTTTTCTTGTTAAATAAAACAATAAAATAATCAAAAATATTTTTATTATCCCACAGTGTTGCTTGAAAGTTTGTGAACCCTTTAGAATTTTCTATATTTCTGCATAAATATGATATAAAACGTCATCAGATTTTCACACAAGTCCTAAAAGTAGGTAAAGAGAACTCAGTTAAACAAATGAGACAAAATATCATACTTGGTCATTTATTTATTGAGGAAAATGATCCAATATTACATATTAGTGAGTGGCAAAAGTATGTGAACCTCTAGGATTAGCAGTTAATTTGAAGGAGAAATTAGAGTCCGGACCGGTCCCATTGTGATGCAATGGTGCTGGTACCAGTCATTATGCAAATGTGCTGTATATAAGATTGGGGAAGTTTTCCACCTGTCTGAGACTGAAGAAGTCACTTAGATGAGTGACGAAATGTTTCTCCGACAAAACCTATGTCCAGATGAACAGATTAAACTTCTGGGATTTTCTTACCTGGATTATTGAGCATGCATCAAGATGTTTTGACTCAATTTTGTGAAGATTGCCTTAAACTCGTACGAGAGTATGAACAAACGACTCGTAAGATGTCTGATTACAGGAACCACCTGAGATTCAAACTCAGATGCAGACAGAATGGAATCACTCCTAAGAGTCTGCAAATGAAATCTTCAGTAAAGGGCCACCGGGCTAACAAGATCCTCCAGAAGGCACAGAACCAGCTGCTGAATGAACGAGTGAGGCAAACCAACTTTAACATTGTTGCTTTGAAACGAGACCACCTTTCAGCGTGTGATCAACTTCACACAAAAAGCTCGGTTAGCACAACATGAAAAGTCTAAAACTAGGCAGCAGAAGAAGTTTGATCTTCTTGCTGCACACCAGAGACACCGGCGGATGGATGACACTCTCAAAGGCTGGAATAGAGACAGAGGACAGACACAACCTGTGGATGTGGACAAGTGGGTGAAGAACTTGTCTGACAGACAACTCACCCAGGCGTAGAAAGACATCTTGGCCAAGGGGCTGAATTTTGCTGTGACACCGAGGCAAATCCCACTAGTGGAACTGATTACACCCATGGAAACAGCAATCCGCAACAACAACATCACGGACATGGAAGCAGAACAACTGCATATGAAAGTTTCAGCCTGCCGTAGCAATGCAAAGCCACCACCGTCCAACATCAGCAGAGAGGAAAGGAATGCACTCACGACTCTCTGTAAGGATAAAGTCATCATCCTTCCAGCGGACAAAGGCAGGTGCACTGTTTTATTGAACAAGACAGACTATCATGAGAAAGTTATGACTCTCCTTAGAGACAATAACACTTATGAGCCCCTGAAACGAGATCCTGGTAGTGGGTACAAGAAGAAGGTGATAGATTGTCTGAAGTTGTTAGAACAGGACAACGCTATTAACCAGCCTCTGTACCACAGATTATACCCAGGGGAGGCTACACCTTGTCTGTATGGTTTACCTAAGATACATAAACAGGATGTGCCATTGCGGCTCATTGTGTGTATGATCAACTCAGTGACCTACAACATCGCCGAGTTTCTGGCATCGATCCTCAACCCATTGGTAGGCAGCACGGATCATCACATCCAGAACACCATGGATTTTGTGAATAAGGTGAGGGACGTCATTATGGAGACGTATGAAACAATGGTCTCGTTTGATGTCACATCTCTCTTCACGTGCGTTCCAGTTGCTGAGGCAGTGGAGGTAGTCCGAGTGAAACTACAAGATGACCCCACTCTCAGCAGTAGGACCACCCTTAACTCAGACCAGGTGTGTTTGCTTCTGGAGCTGTGTCTTCAATCCACCTATTTCACATACAGAGAGCAGTTGTAACGCTGTGAGGTGAGTTTATTAACAGAAATGACACACAGCTAACTGACATCATAAACCGAGGCGGGAAACGGGGGAAGGAACGAGCGGAAACAAAGGCAGAATACAAGTGGAGGAAGAAATGTGAACAAAGGCGGAAAACGAGTGAGGAAGAAGGAGAGGCGCGTAGGGACGCGGCAGTCAAGGCAAGGCAAGGCAAGGCAAGGCAAGGCAGGGCAGGGCAGAGCAGAGCAGAGCAGAGCGAGCACGAACGGCATGGAAGCCGGAAGAATAACCCGCGCCTGCTGTCTCGAGCGCACACGCTTATATGGCTTATATGGGCGATAGGTCTGCGAGTTGGCGGTGCGCGCTGCCGCAGGGCGTGACAGAGCCCCCCCCCCCCCCCACGGAGTCCGAGACGGAGCTAGGACTCCTAGGAGGGACCCCCGGGAGCAGCCCCGCCTAAGGGGGTCTCCTTGCCGGGCGGACCGGGGAGCGACAGCAGACGGGCAGGTGGCGAGCGAGGGTGCTGGCTGGATGCAGGTGAGCGAAGCCGAGGACGAGGTGCCGGCGAGCGGAGTCACCGACAGGATGCTGGAGAGCGAGGAAGCCGACTAGGAGCTGGCGAGCGGTGTCGACGACAGGAGTCTGGCGAGCGGTGTCGACGACGGGAGTCTGGCGAGCGGTGTCGACGACGGGAGTCTGGGGAGCGGTGTCGACGACGGGAGGCTGTCGAGCGGAGTTGATGACAGGGGGCTGACGAGCGGAGTCGACGACAGGAGGCTGACAAGCGGAGTCGGCAACAGGAGGCTGACGAGCGGAGTCGGCGACAGGAGGCTGACGAGCGGAGTTGACGACAGGAGGCTGACGAGCGGAGTCGACGACGTGAAGGGTCTCCCTGGAGGGGACACTCTCTGGACGGGTCTCTGTGGAAGAGACATTCTCTGGACGAGTCTCTGTGGAAGAGACGTTCTCTGGACGGGTCTCTGTGGAAGAGACGTTCTCTGGACGGGTCTCTGTGGAAAGAGACGTTCTCTGGACGGGTCTCTGTGGGGAAGAGACGTTCTCTGGACGGGTCTCTGTGGAAGAGACGTTCTCTGGACGGGTCTCTGTGGAGCCACACGGCCTCTGGAAAGGCCTCTGTTGGAGCACACGACGACTGGATGGAAAGGCCTCTGTTGAGCACACGGCCCTCTGGAAAGGCCTCTGGTTGAGCGCGACGGGCCTCTGGAAGGCCTCTGTGTTGAGCACACGGCCTCTGGAAAGGCCTCTGTTGAGCGCACGGCCTCTGGAAAGGCCTCTGTTGAGCGCACGGCCTCTGGAAAGGCCTCTGTTGAGCGCACGACCTCTGGGAAGGCCTCTGACAAGTGCACGGCCCCCGGAAAGGCCTCAGGAACTGCTGACGCCCTTGACACAGCCACTGGAACTGCTGACGCCCTGGATGCAGCCACTGGAACTGCTGACGCCCTGGATGCAGCCACTGGAACTGCTGACACCCTGGATGCAGCCACTGGAACTGCTGACGCCCTGGATGCAGCCACTGGAACCGCTGACGCCTTGGATGCAGCCACTGGAACCACTGACGCCCTGGATGCAGCCACTGGAACTGCTGACGCCCTGGATGCAGCCACTGGAACCGCTGACGCCCTTGACACAGCCACTGGAACTGCTGACGCCCTGGATGCAGCCACTGGTCCTGCAACAGAAAGAACGGGCACGGGCACTGGGACAGCTGGTCGTGGTGCAGGACTGGGCACGAATGTCCGTGGTGCAGGAGTGGGCACGAATGCCCTTGATGCAGGAGCAAGCACGGGGTCGGCAAGCTCTGAGACCCGAACACTGGTCGCTGACGGCTCTACCACGGAGCTAGCGGGTGCAGAAACGGGTTTGTGCACTACTGCCAGTTCAGACACGGAACTAGAGAAGTTGGAAACCGGATGTACGCAACCTAGAGACACAGGTACGAGACCAGAGACACGGTTATCAAGAACTAGGGGCTCAGATACAAGACTAGAGCGATTAGAGACACAGTTTTCAAGAACTAGGGGATCAGATGCGAGACTAGAGCGGTTAGAGACACAGTTGTCAAGAACTAGAGGCTCAGATACGAGACTAGAGCGATTAGAGACACGGTTATCAAGAACTACGAGATCAGATGTGAGACTAGAGCGATTAGAGACACGGTTGTCAAGGACTAGATTACTGCACGTTACACGCGCATGCTGATGCTTAACTGGGCCGGTCCAGCTGGTGGCAAGCTGGGGATCCAGCACATGGCCAACCAAGGCAGGCCGGACAGGAAGAGCGATAGGGCTATCGCATAGGACCACGCCACAGGATACCTCTGGTTCCGTTGCGGAGTAAACTTGCTCGGAAAAGCCCGAACCCGTGGCTTTGGAGCCCGTGAAACCCCGTGGGGATCCAAAGCAAAACTCCAGCATATCTAGGAACTGTCCCATGGTTCCAGCGTTGAGCATCGGCCAAAGCTGGGAGGCCCAAGTTAGGGCTTCACCGGTAAGGTGGAGAAGTAAAAAGGACACCTTGGCATACTCGGACTCAAAGGGGAAGAGATCAAAAAACTGCACGCACCGTTCCACGAACGGCCGGCAGGAGGCGGGATCGCCGTTGAAACGGCCGAGAAAAAACGAAGAACCGGAAGAACCTGCCGTCTCCATAGCGGCGGGTTATTCTGTAACGCTGTGTGACGGGTGGATAGGCGAGACGAACGCAGGTTCTCAGAGAGGTGAGTTTATTAACAGAAATGACACGCAGCTAACTGACATCATAAACCGAGGCGGGAAACGGGGGAAGGAACGAGCGGAAACAAAGGCAGAATACAGGTGGAGGAAGAAATGTAAACAAAGGCGGAAAACGAGTGAGGAAGAAGGAGAGGCGCGTAGGGACGCGGCAGTCAAGGCAAGGCAAAGCAAGGCAAGGCAAGGCAAGGCAGGGCAGAGCAGAGCAAAGCAAAGCACAGCAGAGCAGAGCAGAGCAGAGCGAGCACGAACGGCATGGAAGCCGGAAGAATAACCCGCGCCTGCTGTCTCGAGCGCACATGCTTATATGGGAAGCCCCACAGCTGTAAGCAATCAGCAGTCTGATCGCGGGGCTTCCCGATAGGTCTACGAGTTGGCGGTGCGCGCTGCCGCAGGGCGTGACAGCAGTACTATAGGCAGAAACATGGGTGTGCCATGGGCTCCCCAGTTTCACCTATTGTGGCCAACCTGTATATGGAAGAAGTGGAAAAGAAGGCACTAACATCCTATTCAGGAACACCACCCAGCCATTGGTACAGATATGTGGATGACACCTGGGTTAAAATGAAATCTCAGGAAGTACCACATTTCACCGACCACATCAACTCAGACACAAGTTTACCAGGGAGGATGTGAAGAACGGGAGGTTAGCCTTCTTGGATTGTGAGGTTGTGATTGGAGATGGGGGACGATTGAAAGTCGATGTTTACCGTAAGCCAACACATACGGATCAGTACTTAAGGTTTGACTCTCATCATCCACTGGAGCACAAACTAGGAGTCATCAGGACACTGTACCATCGAGCATACAGTGTCCCCACTGACACAGTGGCCAAGGATGGAGAGAGATCTCATATTAAGCAGGCTCTGGGAAAATGTGATTATCCGAACTGGGCCTTTGTCAAAGCCGGTAAGACGCCCAAACAGTGCTCCAGCAGATCGACGAGAGGAGAACAACAACCACAGTCTAAGCGTAAATAAGTGGTGATTCCATTTATGGCAGGAACATCGGAACAATTGAGACACATATTTTCCACATATTTTCCGGTGGCTTTCAAACCCCAAAACACGCTACACCAGAAACTGGTCCACCCCAAGAATCGGGTCCCCTAGCACAAACAGAGTAATGTAGTGTATGCTGTTAAGTGCCGGGAGGATTGCCAGGAATTGTACATCGGGGAAACAAAACAGCCACTGGCGAAACGGATGGCACAATATAGAAGAGCTACCTCATCAGGTCAGGACTCTGCGGTTTACACCCACCTACAGGCCAGTGGACACTCTTTCAAGGATGAAGACGTGCAGATCCTTGATAGGGAGGAACGATAGTTTGAACGCGGAGTAAAAGAAGCCATTTTTGTAAAAAGGGAACGTCCATCCCTGAACCGAGGAGGGGGCCTCAGAGTACACCTCTCACCATCTTACAACACCGCCATCACAGCCCTTCCCCAATCCTGTGTGAAGGTCACACGTGGCCATTGTCATTAATGGTATGTCAATCTGCATACTAAACTGATCACCGGTCCCATTGTTATGCAATGGTGCTAGTACCAGTCGTTATGCAAATGTGCTTTATATAAGATTGGGGACTTTTCCAACTAGCTGAGACTGAAGAAGTCACTTAGATGAGTGACGAAACGTTTCTCCGTCAAAACCTATGTCCAGATGAACAGATTCAACTTCTGGGAATAAAGTTAATGTTTTGGAATGTCAAAGTTAAAGTCCTGACCTTAATCCATTCGAAATGTTGTGGAAGGACCTGAAGCGAGCAGTTAATGTGAGGAAACCCACCAACATTTACATTTACATGTACAGCATTTAGCAGACGCCCTTATCCAGAGCGACTTACAATTGGTACAGTCTTACAATCCAAGCAATTGTGGGTTAAGGGTCTTGCTCAAGGACCCAACAGTGGCAGCTTGGCAGAGGTGGGATTTGAACCCTGGACCTTCTGGTCCAGAGTTCAGCACCTTAACCGCTAGGCTACCACAGTCTACCACACAAGCACCACTGTAAATTGTATTTTAGACCAGACCTACAGAACTCAATAACAAAATCAGTCATATTTCTTAAGTCACATACTAAATTTAAAAATGTACAAATAGACCTTGTGTCAAAGTTCAAACCAGATGCTACAACTTACCAGAAGAGACAGACCACTAGCAATTAATTTGAGGGGGTGTTATACCTTCAACTGCATCATGCACATTAGTTCTGGTGTGACAGCTACAGTTGTGACTTGCAAGATTTCATTCCAGTGGCGATCAGTCAGTCTGGACCTCAAGCTGTTCTTGTTTAAGTCCATTACATACTGCTGTCACCATCAGGTGAAAATAACATTTGCAACATGCTGGCAGTCCTCTAATAATATATTCTTAAGAAGCCACGGGCCAATTAAAATCTGTCCGCTGGTTGCATTTGTCCCTAGGGCTGGACTTTGGACACTCCTGACTTAATGGCACACCTCCACCAACATCACTCAATAGAGTTCATGTTGGAGTAACAGATGAAGTTTACACCAAGCAGGTTGTGTGCTGGCCTGTGAAATGTGACAAGCATGGCTGTTGTAAAGTCTGCTACAACACTGCAACCACCACCCTCTGTGAGATATGCAATGTGCATCTTTGCTTCACTGATAAAAGGAACTGTTTCAAAGTTTACCATTTGGCTTAGGCCAAAGAACCAAACTAGGATATAGCTAGAAATACAGTAGTAAATAATAATATTGTTTATAGTTCTAAACTTTAAGGCAGTTTAGAACTCATAGATCGTACTTTTCGAATTTCCATGTTATCCATGTACACATCAACAATTGAGATCTTATTGGGTCTTGTAAGGATATGCCATGCATGCTATATTATGTCATATATTCTGTAGATTTTAAATCTTGAACAGAGTTCTGACAAAGGCTAACAAGAGTAGCTAACGTAGCTTAAGTTTAAGTTTAGTAGCCTGTCAGCAAGCAACTTATATGTTTTATCTTATTTTTATGGCACAAACTCACTGTCATTTCCAAACGTTTAGGCAGGAAACTTTGATACAAAGTGACACAATAAACTTTGAACATTTTTTTGTGATTATTCCTAACAATTAACATTCATATAACATAATCAACATTACAGCATGCTTAAACATTTAGTGCATTAGCTGTCATTAACATATTAACCTTTGTCATTTTCATTCACTATTTATGTTTATCTTAATAGTTCTGACTGAAGATAATTTAGCCTCCTATCAAGATTAACATTCCCATTTCACTGATAAACAGTCAAATCACTTTTAATTGTTGACATAGGGTAACATTATGATGTGTTTACAATAAAAGTTAGTCAAGTCAAGTCAGGTTTATTTATATAGCGCTTTTTACAATGGAGCATTTTCTCAATGCAGCCTTACAATTTTAGTTTGTCTTCTAATACCTAAGGCTAGATAGTTAGTTAACTGATAGTTAGTTGCACTGCTATCATGATAGTACACCCTAAAATTAAGGTGACTATATTGGATACCCGATATTAGCTAATTGGCACGGTTTAGGCAAACTATGAGGGAAAAATGAGCAATTGTTCTTGATCAATACATTTAAGTGACATAGACTATCTGTTGTTGCCAATTAATTTGTGGTGAACATCATAAAGGTGATAGCGGCAGTTCTGAGACATTGTCTTTTATTGAGTATAGTCTTTGTGACTGAGTAGGGCTTATTTACTCTGATATTTACTTTGAAGCAGTTCATTCATTCTATCCATTTAGTTGCGTCTGATGCTTGGATACTCCATAGCCCAGTCTTATACTAATCCACAGAGCTTCACGGTGATGGTTTTTACAGAGTAGTTCACCAGGTCTTTCTCCAACCCATTGTAGGGCACATACACTCACAAACTCATACACACTTTAGAAACACCAATTAACCTAACATGCATGTCTTGTGGGAGGAAACTGGAGTACCCAGAAGAAACCCACACAGACACAGGGAGGACATGCAGACTCCGCACAGATGGAGCCCAGAGTCGGGATCGAACCAGGGATCTCGGAGCTGTGAGGCGACAGTGCTAACCCCTGCACCACTGTGCCGCCGTCTTTGAAGCAGTACGAACTCAAAAGGTACTCAGGTTAATTATTAAGTAGGAGTCTTTGTTCTATGTATAATGTGTTTTTATTAACAGGAACAATATGTTCATATGAATGAAAAGAAAAAGAAATTCTAAATATAGCCACTAGAGCCGATCATCATATAAATGCAGCCCAAACTAAACAAGTCTAGGGTAACAGTGGCAAGGAAAATCGCCATAAATGTGATGAGTACAAAACCATGAAAGGACAACGTCTCAGGACACATCCTCCCTGAGCAAACTAGATGTTACATGAGGTAAATTCAATTACATGAGTGTTATATGCATAAGAATAAATAGGTTAAATAGACAGAAGCTAAGACAGATAGATTATATTTAATATAGCCTGTAATAAAATAGAGGATTTATATATATGGTGTGTATATACAGCAATAATGGTAGATTCAGCCACTGTTAGAGACAGTCCTGAGTATCCTGTGATCACACCCATTTTAGAGTGAGTATAACCAATAGCGCATGAGTTCTTTCAGTGTCCCCAGTTATTTGCTTACTGAGCTTTGTGTTCTTCCGTGGGATCTTTCAGACCGATCTAAAGCTCTGTATAACTTCACTTTACATAGCATGAATTGTTTAATTCAATGCCATTCTGTAATGGCACTTTTTACAGTCTTTGTTTCTACAAGCTTTATTTCTGTCAACCTTGGACACAAGACTCTTTATTTTCACTTCTCCCTAATTTCACTTTTTTGAACGTACTTTCTTTTATTTTTACCTCAGCTGACCATAACCTGTTTTAGTAAGTTAATTTGTTGGCATATTATCACTAAACTTGCATGAATTAGGGCACTCATGTAAATTACATGCATATGAGGGAGGAGGAGGACTTGGAAGTTGAATATGCATGTATGGGTCAAATATGCACACAGTTGTTTCCAAACTAAATGTCACCACATTTGAATGTCAGTGAGGTTAGAGTACACAGGCCAAAATCACAATCTGCACATTGACAAAATGCTAAATCAATCCTGCCTGAAAAAAATTAACATGGGGTTTGTTGCCCCTTTGCTGCTGCAACAGTTGTCACTGTTCTGAGAAAGCTTTCTACTACATTTTTGAACATAACTGTGAGATCAGTTATGTTTTGGCTCACTGTTGTGCATTCCAGTTCTTCCATTTACATTTACCCTTATCCAGAGCGACTTACAATTGGTACAATATTAGCAATTGTGGGTTAAGGGCCTTGCTCAAGGACCCAACAGTGGCAGCTTGGCAGAGGTGGGATTTGAACCCTGGACCTTCTGGTCCATAGTCCAGTACCTTAACCGCTAGGCCACCACAGTCAATTTAAGGTCAGGACTGCAATCCAATCCAGCCAAGTTATCCAGCAAAGCTCACAAATCAATCCTTTGTGAACTGAGTTGTTGCGGAGGTGAAAACCTTTGAAAGCCACTAGAATTGTACACAAACTAATCTAAGTAATTATTTAATTATGTTATTACTTAAATTGTATAGTTACATTTGGGGTGGGTGTTAATCACTGGCTAAATTTGTTAAACATGCTGCAGTGGCTGATGAGTTAACCCTCTAGCCCTGTTTGGGTATTTGGGTAATATGAGATTAATGAGGTATCAAATGTCTTGCTAAATATGAAACTAGTACATTTTGTTACATTGGTGTAATTTTTTATTATCATTACAATCATGCCCTTAGAAGATTTCCAAAATATATATTGATATTAATATTTAATGTATAATTACATAATAACTGAGAAATCTGTTATTTTTACAATTCTAGAGATTTTGCAAAAGAAATTGCTTAAATCAATAGGACCAAGCACATAAGCATATAAAGTATTGAATCAGTGTGTTAAAATTATTACAATATAGCCTAAACAATTATTTGTGTAAATATAGTTAATTTGTAGTTCATTTGATATTATCATTATTAAGCTTTAGATTCCACAATGTTTTCATATAAATGCAGATGGCCAAAAGAGGACAGCTGAACATCTCATTCAGATCCATTGCTATTAGTATGTAGCCGCTTCCTGTTAAACTGCCATAATTTCCTCCACTTTTCCAGTCGGACCAGTCCAGACCAGTCAAGTTCTTCCATACAAAACTCTACAAACCATTTCTTTATAGACTTTGTTTTGCCACAGTTTTTGAGCATTCAGATCTCTAAATTGATATTGTATGCTGGTGGTGCTATTGTGGAAATGATGGCACAAGCATACCAGGTTTCTGATTACCTCAGAAACAGAGTTGTTTATGCTCATCAGTCTGTAAAAGATTGTGGTTCTTACCTACACTTTGCGAATCCCTCTTTTTTGTGTCCCAGGTCTTTCATTAATATTAGGCTTATGGCTTTCCAATGCAGGCAATTGGAATTCTTGGGTTTGTCATTTATTTTAATGAATCCTCAAACACAACAAATCATAATCCCAACACCATAGCACCTACAGTGTTTAGGTCTACCACGCTGATTCAGACTTCTGAATTTGTGGATAAAATGCTTAGCTTCAACTTTAAGCTTTTACTGCCACCTACTGGTAAATATAAAATTATATATAATTATATATATAAAATAATTTCCTCTCAGAAAATGTTTCGCAGGATCAGTCAATTAGTTTTTATAATTGTGTGATTCTCAAAAGGATTAATGAAGTAAATAAATTAATTATTAGACTAATATTGCATGTACTGAGCAGTGCTGACGTTTTTGTGTTTATATATGCCTTCCCTACAAAACATTGAAACTTGCCTAATAAGAAATCTCCCTAGTGTGTAATATCGGTTTGGCATGGACTGGATTGTTTCTGGTTGTAAGTGACATCAGTGTTGAGTGTTCAGTCTTATTCGTTGTTCCAGGTAGTTCCACAGATTTTCAAGAGGATTCACATCTGGGGATTTTGCAGGCCAGTCCAGATGTGTGACTGTTTCTGAATGTTCATTATGCCAATCAGTCAAAATTGAACGTGAGCTATGTGAGTGCAGGAATTTGTCATCTTTCAATACAGGGATAGGAATGTTATGTTTCTCAGTAAGATAATGAGCCAAAGGCAAAACTTGTTTGTCCAGCAGGTGGTTCATATTTACTATCACTAAACTAAAGGACCCATTTTCACATAAATCAAACACCCCCCGAACATCACGGAACCTCCTCCAGCTTGAACCACACCTTGCACACAGTCCTTGTTGAAGGCTTTCTGAGGTCTTCGATGAACACAACACCTAGTATCAATCACATACAGGAAGAAACAAGATTCATCTGACCAGATAACACGTTTTCAGTTATGACCAATCCTATTTTAGTGTCTTTTCAACCACTGTAACTGGGCAACTTTGTGAGCAGAAGTGAGCAAAGGCCCCTTGTGTGCCACTCTGCTCCATGTGTATGCAGTTCCCTGCGGAGTGTTCTTTCAGAAATTGGTTCTGAAGGACGTGCATTGACTTCTAGCAGCAATTCTTGCCTGGAATTTTTAGTCACAAGCCGTAAAACACGCTACTGGTCATTGTCCATCAGTTTTGTCTTTTGGCCACAATTCTGATGAGAATTTCCAACAGACTGGGATTTTTGCCACTGCTGGTAGCCCCGTTTGACCATACGCTTTGATACAACTGCAAATTCAGATACTTCCTTCACACTATGACTTTTAGCATGCCCACATGCAAGCACTTATTTTTGCCAATCATTAACATCTGCTTTGTGATCCATTTTACATCGAACGAGACACTTACTTCACTATACAGTGGGGCAAAAAAGTATTTAGTCAGCCACTGATTGCGCAAGTTCTCCTACTTAGAAAGATGAGAGAGGTCTGTAATTTTCATCATAGGTACACTTCAACTATGAGAGATAAAATGAGAAAAAAATCCAGGAAATCAGAATGTAGGATTTTTAAAGAATTTAATTGTAAATTATGGTGGAAAATAAGTATTTGGTTAATAACTCAATACTTTGTAACATAACATTTGTTGGCAATGACAGAGGACAAACGTTTCCTGAAAGTCTTCACTAGGTTTGCACACATTGTAGCATGGTATCTCCTCTAGAGCAGTGATGTTTTCGGGCTGTCGCTGAGCAACACAGACTTTCAACTTCCTCCACAAATTTTCTATGGGATTGAGATCTGGAGACTGGCTAAACCACTCCAGGACCTTGAAATGCTTTTTACGGAGCCACTCCTTTGTTGCTCGAGTGGTGTGTTTGGGATCATTGTCATGCTGGAAGACCAAGCCACATTCACAGGTTTTGGCTTAAAATCTCACGATACATGGCCCCGTTCATTCTTCTCTTAACACGGATCAGTCTTCCTGTCCCCTTTGCAGAAAAACAGCCCCAAAGCATGATGTTTCCACCCCCATGCTTTACAGTAGGTATGGTGTTCTTGGGATGCAACTCAGCATTCTTCTTCCCCCAAACACGACGAGTTGAGTTTTTACCAAAAAGTTCTGTTTTGCTTTCTTCTGACCACATGATATTCTCCCAGTCCTCCTCTGGATCATCCATATGCTCTCTGGCAAACTTACATTTACATTTACAGCATTTAGCAGACGGGCCTGGACATGTACTGGCTTAAGCAGGGGGACACGCCTGGCACGCCTGGAGTCCCTCTCAGCGTAGTGTGTTACCGATGTTAGCCTTTGTTACTTTGGTCCCAGCTCTCTGCAGGTCATTCATCAGGTTCCTCAGTGTAGTTCTGGAATTTTTGCTCACCGTTCTCAAAGACAGGTGTCTTTTATACAGATAACGAGGTCAAACAGGTACCATTAATAGAGGTAACGAGTGGAGGACAGAAGAGTTTCTTAAAGAAGAAGTTACAGGTCTGTGAGAGCCAGAAAACTTGCTTGTTTGTGGGTGACCAAATACTTATTTTCCACCATAATTTACAATTAAATTCTTTAAAAATCCTACAGTGTGACTTCCTGGATTTGTTTCTCATTTTGTCTCTCATAGTTGAAGTGTACCTATGATGAAAATTACAGACCTCTCTCATCGTTCTAAGTAGGAGAACTTGCACAATCAGTGGCTGACTAAATACTTTTTTTGCCCCACTGTATTACCTCTTCTATGAATCCTGTCGCACACACCACACCATCTGCAGGAACCTGAAGGTAATACCACCAGAGCTTATATACTATACAGTCTTGCTGAATCAAGACCATGTTGCTTGAAGCAAGGACTGGGGAAGGTGTTCATCAGGAAGTGCTTGGTGACCAGGCCACTCAAGTAACCTGGTTGGACTCAGTCCAAAATGGCAATGTGGAGTGATCTTGTGAACTCTCCACCTGCAAGGTGAAAGTTTTGGACAGTTGGTGTGTGAGATGGAAAGGTATTTACAAGATATAGTAGGACTTACATTCACTCACAGCATGAGCTCTGGTACCAAACTTCTTGATGGGGGGTGACCTCATTCCTTCTCTGGAATCCCCAAGGGAGTATGGCCCTACAGGGATGTGTGGACACTCGCAAGTGCCAGGACGGATGCCTGTGCAGCTGGAGTTTGCCCCAATAGATAATAGTATTGCCTCATGAGACGTTTGCATGTGACATTTGCATGTCCTCCCCATGTCTGTGTGGGTTTACTCTGGGTACTCTGGTTCCCGCCCATCTTCCAAAGACATGCATTAGGTTATCAGGCTGTTGACATCTTATTATAATTCTGTGTGAATCATGGGCTGCCAATGCTGAACACCATGTTTGAATACAAGGCTATTGACAAGTGTACTTGGATGAGGACTTTCAGCTATGGTGCTCAGAGTGATATCCTGATTCAGGTGAGAGGGCCTGCAGCAAGGACAAATTCATGAGTGAAAGGTCAGACATGGATGATAAATATGATATAAGATAATGGCATATGATAATGCGAAACATGTGAAATGCTTCTTTTGACTGTGCACACGTGATCATGAATATATGTGGCTAAAAGGACAGACAAAGAGGTGTGTCTGTGTGCATGTATGTGTGTGTGTAAGTGCATGTGAGAGAGACCGAGAATAACAAGAAACAGTCTACCGCAGTGACTCACACATTACTGATCTCCATGGCAACATTCTACACACTGCAACGTGTCTGCAGAGAGTCATGATGAGTTTGTTATTTCCCTGGAATATGGGCATCTGGGATTGGGTGAATGTGTGCATGCATGCGCCCATGATTTGTGTTTGTGAGACCCGTTAGAATGGAGCTAAGAAAAATGTGTTCCCGCAGTAATCTAGGCTCCATTAAAGTGCGCTACTTAAAAGCATTCTATCTTTGTTTAGATTATACCCAGACAACTTGCACACAAAGATGAATTCATTTTCCCTAATTTCTTTGAATTTATTTGTCAGTGGTCTCCATATACTATAGAAGAACTCATATGTCACTGAGCCTTTGAACTTTTCAGTTATCAGTTCAAATCTCAGGTATTCCAGCCTGCCACTGCTGGGTCCTTGAGCAAGGCCCTTAACCCTCCCACTGCTGAGGTCATTTGTAAGTCACTGTAGACAAGGGTTTCTGCTAAATGCTGAAAAAATGCAAATGTGCAGTGCATCAGCAAATATTTATGTTTGGACAGTTGACATGGTCCTACCAATCTCAACTGAGTACTCACCTGGCCGATCCTCATCTGGCAATTTCACTCTTGACTCTATTACTGGTTGCCATGGTTTCACTGTTAGTATTATGGTGTCTGTTGCCTAGTGAAATATGGTTGGACAAAAGTATTTTAAGTCTCCCTGTTGTGCACCAGCTCACATTAATTTCTAATTTGTAAATAGAGGACTTTGTTCAGTCGATTCACTGTGAGCCTCAACAAAAAAAGGCACTCAATCAATAGGCTCGATGGAGAGCACACTAGTCATTACTCCCCTCCTCCATGTAACAAACAGACAAGAGAGTGGGAGAGAAAGAATAGATCCGCATAACCCAAAATACAAAATGAACAAAATATTGTGAGACTGAAAAATATTTTATTTTGCCCCTTTAGCTCCACTGCCCAGACTTAGTCATGATTTGGTCAACCTTTACATCAACACGCTGCCAAAAAAAGCAGATAAAAAATATCAGTACTATTTTAGTCCCAGTCGACATGTAGACCGACGTCACAATGTTATACATCACACAGAGTTGACGTTGTTCCATTTCAACTTTATCCTTGAGTGCTCCTTAAGCCTAATTTAATGGAACTTAGTCTTAACAAACTCTAATTTTAAGATGAAGTCAGAAGTGTGGGAGATGGGTTATGTATATGATGTACAAGTGAGTCTCAGGTGAGGTTTTACAATGGATCTGTTAGTGCTATGGCTAACTGAGGGAGAGTTGTATTGATTTGTTTGGAAGAGGCAGCCATTTAGGCTTTTTTTTTTCAGGCTCAGTACTGCCTTTTTCATCTTTCTGTACTGTATGTATGTAGAACAGATTTGGTTCCACTTGTCAGATTGGGGCCAGGTACTGTCTTATTATCTTGTGCACGCAGATTGTCGCTGCAAAAAAGAAGAAAGAAAGAAAATATAGCTATAGATGAGATGAGAGCGCCATCTAATGTTAGTACTGTAATATTACAGTATCACTTACAAGTACTCTGGTGTGTTTCATTATTTAGTATGTATAGGGGCATTTCTAGACTACTTGTTGTACTGGGACACACACAGAATTTAGAGGGGCACAGCTGTACCCCTATGCCTGCCAATCATTCGTAGGGCCACTACTGTGCATAAAAATAAGCCTATTAAACATGAAATAGATTAAGTGATTTAACACAAGTGGGCGTTACTCTGCCATGGATGAGAAATGAAGAACAAATTAATACTAAAGAATCTGTATTAATTGCATTAACTAAATATTTAGCCATGAGCTATTATTACCTTGTCTGCAGCGTGACTGTCTTTGTTTTGGAAAGAAAACTGCTCAGGCATTATAAGAAATATAGTGCATGTAATGAATTTGCATGGCGTGTCCTACAGTTCTTTTCAGCAATCCAGGATAAAATTGACTATTTACCCCCATAATTTTAGTGGGGCACAGCAACATTTTACTGGGGACTGATGACACCCTTAGTATGTAGGCTACATCCACACAATGATATTACATATAGATCTCTCATTTCTTTGATTAAGCTAGAACGGCACGAGTGGTGAACACTTCAACAGTTCCAGAGATTCCTTGTCTGGAGTTTGAATTTTCTCCCTGTGGGTTTTGTGTGGGTACCGCAGTTTTTTTCCACATTCCAAAGACATGCATTAAGTTAACTGGTGTCACTAAAGTGTCTGAGGGTGTGTCTGAGGGTGTGTGTGTGTGTGTGTGTGTGTGTGTGTGTGTCCATGCGTGCCCTGTGATGGATTGGCGCCGTGTCTAGGGTTGGTTCTTCCATCTTGCACCCTGTGCTCCCTGCAACTCTCACTTGGATTAAGTGGATATGAAAATTAATTAATTGATTACTTTTGTTAAGCCTTTATACTAGATTTCACATTTTAATGCATCGTGTCACTGAAAATGTATGATCATTTTGTATACAAAATGTTTTAGCTCTTTTTAAAGTGGCATACGTAAATTATTATACGGGATAAAGACAGTGAAATTTTCAAACCTTCATCATATTAATGTAAATGATAAAGACTACAGATAAAACAGAGGCTGGAGGGGCTAGCAGGGGCAAATGCCCCTGTGACTACAAGCTTGGCCTCCACAACCCCACCAAAAAAGGAGTGAGTTACCTCACTCTTTCATCATACGGCAACAATGTACATTTAAGTAGAAAGAAACTGGCCCCTCTAACATAGACACTGGTCCCAGCCAAGAATAGAACAAGTCTTTGTATCTGTTGACTGAAGATTGCCTGTCACCTCTGATAATTTTCACTCCTGTTGACAGAGTCTGGGGCAGTCACAGACACCAAGTATTTTTATTTTAATACACACTAATCACCGTTTAAGGACCATCCAATCGACGTCTATTCACTTAAACACTTGACTTCTTAACAATTCTAACAAATTATAGTAGGAAATAAAAACTGTCTTTTAACTCAGGAGGTTGCAGCTCTAAACAGCTAGTCAAGTTAAAATTGTTTTAGCATGTGTATTTTTACTGCCATAAGTATTATTTATGTCATACATTTCGTATTTTTGTTACATGTATTAAATGTAATGTATTTCATGAATATGGTTTTACTTTGCATTAACTATGTGCATAAGTAGGAACTATCTTACGGTCTGTGTTGTGCATGGACACTTTTTGGACACAGACACAAGGAGAGACGTGAAATAGAAAAGTTTGTACTCTGCTTATCACTACAAGCTGTGGTAACTGTGGTAGCCTTGCGGTTAAGGTACTGGACTTTGGACCACAAGGTCCAGGGTTCAAATCCCACCTCTGCCAAGCTGCCACTGTTGGGTCCTTGAGCAAGGCCCTTAACCCACAATTGCTTGGATTGTAAGACTGTATCAAATTGAGGACAAAGTCCTTAACACCCAGGTTTTGTATACAATTTTTGGATACACTAACTTTTAGCTATACAGTGTATGTTTTCATTTTGATATGTGTAGGAAGCATGACCAGGTAACAAACAGGCTACATTTCTGCCGTTCTGCACCCTGAACCTTTTTTACTTACCTTCAAGTGAGTACGTCCTATAAAAGCTGTATTACACATGATGGATTTGGTAGAATCAATGCCTTGAATCCTGACTTTGTTAACAGCTTCATTCTCTTTTCATAACAGTCATCCACAGTTGATTGGATTATAAACCATTGTCAACACATATAATGAACAGCTACTTCATTTATGAATTTCCCCACTTTTCAGAGAGCTTTTTAGGGCTGTTTTTAATTAACTTATCTTTTTTTGTCTACAAGCAACATGAATTTCAGTCACCTGACAACTTGACAAAGGCTATTTACTTGCAACAATGTGTTAGAACTGGACAACAAATTATTTCAAATGTTTTGCTTCCTGAAAAAATGTGGGATTATGAAAGATAGTGTCAAGTTGAATCCAAAATAATTTTAGATTTGCTGTATTGGAATTGGGAGAAACAATAAAATAAATGTATTGTGTTTAATTGCATTAATTCGCATTATGTTTATTTGCGTAATGATGCAGGCACGTAGTGTTAGTTCAAGTGAGTTTAAAAGTCTGTTGATACTCAGCATCTGGACACCTGGTGTCCATCAATAGTTGTCCAGCACCGATGGATTACAATTGCCCTGACACCACTTTTCAATGGTCTCAATGTCCTGATGAAACCTTTCACCATGTTCATCACTAACTGCACTAAGATCAGTAAGGAATACAAGTGTGAATACAGAAATGTAATTTTCCTTTAGAAGTTCATGGTTTTGAATGTTTTTAACATGTTGTCAGTCAACTCAATGTAGTTTGATGATCTTTAGTTGCCTAGAAATTCTCAACAGCTTCCATAAATACCTTCCATACTATTTTCTCTGGCCCCACTAGCAGATCTTCAAACTCTATGTGATTGATTATCTGATTTGTGGACTAAAAATATGCCTTCCTTGTTCTAGGCATCAGTTATTCCTGAAAACATTTGTCCCACATAGTGAAATCCATTGATTTCTGTGTCCATTGCTTTCACAAAATTTGTCATTAATCTGAGTTTTATATGAAGAAAAGGCGAAAGTATCTTTGATGAGTTGATAAGTGCTTTATGAGCCATACTTTTCTACCATGGAATACCTATGGAGTGACCAGTCATAATTGTGGTACTGTATGTGTGAACAACAGTTCCATATTATTGTAGGTTTCTCTGATGTGTACTGGGCAGCTTTCTTTAACAAATCTATAAAAAATACACCATTTTTAGGAGTAATGGGAAAAACCCAAAGCCATGAGCAATCCATCAATGTCAGTGCACAATCAAAGGTTGTCATTCTATGTAAGGAAGTTTGCCAAATGTTCTTGACGGTTCTGAAAGATTTTTGTACAAACTCAAATCAGAAAATGTTGAACACAAGATATTTCATGTTTTGCCCTGTCAACTTCATTTCATTTGTTAATAAACATCCATTCCTGGATTTCAGGCCAGTGATTACCACTTTGTTGTAACGATGATGCAAGCCTTCAGCTTGCATCCATCTAGTTTAGCTCCCCCTGCTTTGTCCTTCCTACCCAGCAGGTGGGGCTGTAACCACCTGCTGGTCTGTCCTCTATATATACCCCTCTTCCTGTGCACTTCCTTGTCTGGCTTCTTCACTCCCTGGTTTGCCTTGGCTCCATGTGCTCCTTGGGCCTTCGTACCTAGTTCCTTCTTGCTGGTTTGTTCCCTTCTCTTTGTCTGGTTATTGTGTCTTAGCCTCTGCTCTTTAGTGTCTTTTCCAGTTGTCTTTGCATTTCTAGTTCCGTGTTTAAGCTTTGTTTCTTGAGTAGTCTTGTTGTTGTGTTAGCCTTCCTTGTTTGTTCCATGTGTTAGATGTTTGTCGTGTTACTTATTGTTATTGGTTTATGTCTGTGTGGTTTGTTTGTATGTTAATAAACCTACACCACTCGCACTTACGTCCACCTCCCTGTTCCTTCCGAGCCAAAAGTGTGACATTTGTAATGTCATTCCTAATCACAACAATTAAAGTACATTTTGGCACCAATGGATACCAAGCGATTTAGTATTTCAGATGTTATTTTGCCCCATTCTTTCTGCAAATACATAGAGGTGTGCAACAGTACACGGTTGCTGTCAATACATTCATTTCAAAATTATCCACACATTGTCTATTGGGGACAGATCAGGACTGCAAGCAGACCAGTCCAGTACCCGTACACTCTTCTTGCCTTTGTAATGTGTGCAGCACGCATGGACATCCTTGGAAAAGATATCATCTTGAAAGCAGCATGTGTTGCTCTAAAATCTCAGTGTTCTTTTCCGTATTAATTTTGCCATCACAGAATTGTAAATGATTTTCCAAGGACACTGACCTCATAATAAGGAAGACCCTGGCTTTTGGACTTGTTGCTCAAACCGTCTGGATGGTCTTTTTTGTCTTTGGTATACTGATTGTTCTGACCACAACACACATTTCCACTTTATGATGGTCCATCCCAGATGCCTCGGTGTCCAAAGAAGTTGATGGTGCTTCTGAAAATTATTAACATAAGGCTTTTTTTGCACATTAAAGTTTTCAATTATACAGTGGTGCTTGAAGTTTGTGAACCTTTAAGAATTTTTTTGTATTTCTGTATAAACATGTCTTAAAACATGATCAGATTTTCACACAAGTAGATAAGGAGAACCCAGTTAAACAAATGAGACAAAAAATTATACTTGGTTATTTATGTATTGAGGAAAATAATCCAATATTACATATCAGTGAGTGGAAAAAGTATGTGAACCTCTAGGATTAGCAGTTAATTTGAAGGTGAAATTAGAGTCAGGTGTTTTCAGTCAATGGGATGACAATCAGGTGTGAGTGGGCACCCTGTTTTATTTAAAGAACAGGGATCTATCAAAGTCTGCTCATCACAACATGTTTGTGGAAGTGTATCATGGCACGGACTAAGGAGATTTCTGAGGACCTCAGAAAAAGAGTTGTTGATGCTCATCATGCTGGAAAAGGTTACAAAACCATCACTAAAGAGTTTGAACTCCACCAATCCACAGTCAGACAGATTGTGTACAAATGGAGGAAATTTAAGGTCATTGTTACCCTCCCCAGGAGTGGTCGGCCCACAAAGATCACTCCAAGAGCAAGGCGTGTAATAGTTGGCGAGGTCACAAAAGATCCCAGGGGAACTTCTAAGCAACTGAAGGCCTCTCTCACATTGGCTAATGTTAATGTTCATGAGTCCTCTTGACATCACCTGTTTGAAATCACATCATTATTTTTATTTTTACTTACTAGCCCTAAATTTCCCCATCCCAACTTTTTTTAAATATGTTGCAGGCCTGAAATGAAGAAATGGATGTTTATTAGCAAATTAAATGTAGTTGACTAGACAGACCTTGAAATATCGTGGGTTCATACTGTCTGCAATTAAATAAAACACAAAGTAAATGTAAGACATATTGTGTATTTTTATTATTATGTACATTTTTCATACTGTCCCAACTTTTTCTGATTTGGGAATGTATCTGTTGACAACAAACATCATCTTTTCAAATATCTAACTAAGAAGTTCTGCTTTATCTTTGATAAATCTAAGTCCCTGACCAGGATGTGTTTTCATATGAGGATCACCAGGCATAAAGGATGCAACGTCAGGATCAGTGTCATTTTCCACATCTGGTTCATGGGTTGTGGCGTCTTCATCTAGGCTCCTATCTCTGGTGGCTTCGATAACTGTTGGCAAATGTCATCAAGTGGCACTGATCTCATGGCTGAAGGCAGATTGGGGTATTCAATAGATTTATTATTTTAGTATAGAAGATAGATACATTGGACAGCAGAATTAACAGACATCATGTGATCCATCTGTTCTGGCCATATCACTGCTAAGCTTTCAGGATGTCCGTACATGTTGTAAACAAATTTGAGGAACCCATTTGTTTGTCTTGGTCACCAATTTTACATTGGAAGTAGAACTCATAGGCAATCGTGGTGTGCATTTGAGCCTTACTCATTTACTCACCACAGACATAACAGTATGCATAGCAGCTGTTGTGATGCTGATGAGATATTTCTGCTGTATTAAATCTTCCTGAAGACAGTAAATTCTATTCTTATGTATACTCACAATGCTATTGCCTGAATAACATTTGCACGAACATGTGTCCAAACAGCATCTGTAAATGTAAGCAGCTTTTATAGCCTGTCAGCCAGCATCTTACCAAACTAAGCTTGTCCAGGCATGCCTAAGACAACATTTGCATAGCACCTACACAGAGTGCATGCACAGCCATGCTTAGACTGACCATAACAGCTTGCTTTGTGTGTAAGACAGTATACTTAAAATGTGATGGGAAATTAAAAAAAATAGGTTATATCTTCAAAACATTATGTGATAGAAAAATGTTCTGGTGATTTTTCTGATCGGCAGCCCAAAATCCATAAAATACACCCCAAGGACTTCAGGAAGCAAAGTTGTCCAGTGTAGTCAGGGCAGAACATTTTAGATCAGGGTATTTTCTTCATAAGTATTTCTTCATAAACTGTGAGATGGGAATTTCATAGAAGGGAACATATTGTTGAAGACAGTAACTTTTGTAGAATTTTGGAAATTAAGAAATAGTAGTAAAACTGTTGTCATTTATACAGGGTTTCTTTTTAGATACCTATATCAGCTAAGAAGATCTCTTTCAAATAAAGAATACGTGTTTAAAACCGCAGGTAAAATAAAACTGAAGCGCACAAACACAAAAATATCAGTATGCAAATCAATACATCTGATTATAAATGGTCTGATTTTTAGTAACTTTGTGTGTCAGAATTATCCACTCAGCTCAGTTTGCTCTGTCATAGTTGATCATAAATTAAATAGATTATACAAGGCAGTAGTCACAAGAGACTCAAACCTCAGTCACTAAATAGTGAACTTTACTTCCAAAATGGCTAGTTTGCTTGCAAGTATGGGTGTAGCAATACACTCTGCTCACGATTCGATTTGATTAACGATACTGAGTTCACAATTCGATTTGCTCTATTACTGATTTTAGATTTGACAATAGACATTCCTTTTTGTCTGTAGTGTAAACAGTGGAAACAATGCACATTTTCTTTTTATATTTAACAGTAAAACATTAATCCCTTGCAATTAAAAGAATTTACTAGAAAAATTTGGTTTAAAATTGTAAACAAAATGCCCTATCAGTGTAATAATATATAGTGTAAATACGTGTATATATATAACACATATAAAACAATAATAGTGTAAATATTTGTTATATACAAAGTCTTTGTGTGTTTGACTGACTTTGTGTGTTTGTGTCATGGCCATTTTCTGTTTTTGTGTAGATTTGCACTGTTCTGGAGCAGCAAACCTAATTTCATTGTATAATATACACTAATAATAAGTGTTATCTTATCTTACCTTACTGTAGCTTCAAAATATGTTTAATAACCATGTGAAAACATTTCTTTTTATATTTAAAGAATAACAAATCTAAATAATGTGTACTTTTCTTGTATAAAACATTAAACAAAAATAAACTTTAGCAATTAAACCTCTGCAATTAAAAGAGATAAGGACTGTAATTCAGGTTGTGGTCACAAGAGGATTCTGCAAATAATTCTAATAATAATCTTAATGCTGTCATTTAATTATTCCCTTTCTTGACCCTGCTGTAAATACTTATAACACAACCTTCTCTCAAGAAAAGGGTTTGATAAGAATTTGTTACGCTTGATTTCTAGCTAGCTAGTTAGTACTATAAATAGAACTTCTCCATCAATTAATTGTCTCATATTGTGTTACTTGTACTGTATTGTTTAGCTAACTATATAGTGTTCAAATGTCTACATGTCTGTAGCTAATGCTAATTAGCTTTGAACTAATTTTTGTTTATATTGTATTTTATGTCAGTTATATTGCAGCTGCAGCAAAACAAAAGCAATGTCTGAAGTACAATAAAAGTAATACATAATAATATTACATTTTACATTTGTGCATGGTTCCTACTATTCAACCCCAAATCAGAAAAAGTTGGGTACAGTAAGAAAAATGCTAATTTAAAATACACAGCATGTCTTACGTTTACTTTGACTTTTATTTCATTGCACCCAAGATATTTCATGTTTTGTCTGGTCAGTTTCATTTCAGTTGTTAATAAACATCATTCTATGATTCAAGGAATCTGGAGGAAGCCTAAGCTGTACACCTGTGATCTCCGATCCGATCAATAACCATCGTTCATCAATAGCTGATATAATCACATGAGCAAGGGATTACTTTGGCAAATCTTTGTCAAGCACTACAGTACGGAGTTACATTCACAAATGCCACTCATAACTTTAGTGTGCAAAAAATGAAGCCTACGTTAACCATGCGCACAAGCAGTGCTGACTTTGGGATGGACCATCACACAGTGGAAACATTTATTGTGGTCAGATGAATCAGTATTCCAGGTCTATTTTGGAAGAAATTGATGCCATGTACTCTGGACCAAAAATGACAAGGACCATTCAGACTGTTATCAGCAACAAGCCCAAAAGGCAGGCTCTTTTATGATATGGGTTTGTGTCAGTGACATTGGCAAAGATAATATACACTTCTGTGATGGCAGAATTGATGCAGAAAAGTAGGCCTACATGAGATTTTAGAACAACATATGCTGCCTCCAAGACAACATCTTTTCCAGGGACGTTCATGCATTTTTCAACAAGACAATGCAAAACCACATGCTGCACACATTACAAAGTCATGGCTGCGGAAGAAGAAGGTATGGGTATGGGACTCACCTGTCTGCAGTCCTGAACTGTCCCTAGTAGAGACTGTATAGAGAATTTTGAAATAAAAATGCAACAACTCCAACCCCATACCATTGCACACTTTACGACTTGTTTGCAGGAAGAATGGAACAAAATAACCCTTTGAAACACTTCGCTGCTTGGTATCCTTGGTGCCAAAACATCTTTTAAGTTTTGTGAGAAGGAATGGCAACAATACACGGTGGTAAATGCTTTACCAGCCCAACTGTTTTGGAACGTGTTACAGGCCTGAAATGCAGGAATGGAAACTAATGAAAAAATACAAATTAAATTAATTTGACCAGACAAAACATTAGTTATCTTGGATTGATTCTGTCTGGGTTTTTTTCCACAAAGTTTTACATTTTTAATGTTACATTTTTAAGCCATTTGCATGGCACATCAAAGTGTCTACTCTGTTCAATATGTTGCTAATTTATGGTATAATCCAGAGATTTGGAGAATCAGATCAGAGAGAAGGTGATAGGGCATATTGTGGAGTACTATTGTGAGGTTTTATTTGAATTTGAGTTTAGTTTGGCATTAGTATGGGATTGTACTATATATAGTGTGAGCTCAAACTTTTAGCCAGTCCACAGCAGACACCAAACACAAAGTGCTAAAGGTTGAATACATGTACTAATGTACAATATATAATACTAGCTGAGATAGAGGCATGCTGGTCAAACCTTTAGGAGCAGGCTGCAAATGGTCCTTATTTTAAGACTGAGAACCGTGGATGTAAAGTAGTTTTAAAGGCACTATTTTTCAGAAATTATGATATCAACTATTCCCTGTAAGGGACTGAGGTCCTGTGTCTTGTGCCCACTGTTCCCATGCTAGGTTCCATAGCCACTGTGACCCTGATGAGAAAGATGGTATTAGAGACAAATGAATGAATGAATTTCATTACTTAAAAGGAGTTTAATAGTGCTTGACTGTGATTTTCACATGAAGATAAAACACTGGTAATTTTCCAGTTTTCATGCAATTATTATTGGAATCACCACAAACATTCAAACCATAAAGCACGACACAGTTGATTACAAATAGTAAAAAGAGACCTACGATTTTGAAGAACACAAAAATTAAATTGCCTGGTTTACCATATTCAAATATTGTAATCAGCTGTGTAAAGATAAGAATTTTTGTATGTGTGCAAATCTTTCATTTAAAAAAAAATCTTTTATCTATCAATTATTCTTAAATAAAAAAGCTCACATACATAGAAAGCTACCTAAGTGATATTTACCAAGTTCGAGGAAAATCATTGATAATTGTAATAGCACAAACAAAGAGGATATCAGAACATTTCCATGACAATCCATGGCTCGATGCTTAGTGATCATCTTCATAACCACAACCAACTTAATTTAACCTAAACAAAACATTTGATTACCTCAGAGGGACCACAAAATACGGCATTAGAACTTCAATTTACACATCATATCCAGCTTGAGCTGCTGTAGTGCCAGTCGCTCATGTTGGCTGTGCTTTCGCTTGTAAACATGCACAGTGCTGGCTCACCCTCCACATTGTGAGGTTTTGCATTGGGCTCACGGGGAACCAGACGAGGTCGAGGATTTGCCAAGCTGCTGCCCCTCAGCCCTAGCTAAAAGGTTTACGTTCATAACATCCATGTGTGTGGGTCCCAGAGGGAGCCGGCAGCTCCATGGCTGGTGTGCACTGCTTACAGAATGGTGCAAAAGAACTTCTTCTCCCTGAAAGGGTTCTCAGAAGCAGGCACAGGTGACAACAGAGGATCTTCCTTAGCATGAGCTTCACAGTATGACATTAGGTCGGCAGCCGCTTTAGACACCTGTCAGTCACACACACATGCACAACTCAAGCATACTTGTCTGATGAATAGATTAGATCATTGATTTCTGTGTGTTTAATTCGTGTCTCACCTTTATCCGATCAATGTTGGCTTCCATTTTGAGCTGCTCTACCAGTTTCCGGGCCTGAGCAATACCGGCTGTGTTGTTGCTCGCCATGAGGGTGCTGGACTGGATCACCTAAACACAAATACAACTGCAAAAGAACATGCTCTGTTATCAATTTTGCTTACTTACACTAAAGATCTATTTTTTTCTTACTAAACCCGTTGGGGTGTCCAGTGTTATATCTTTCTCACCAGCACATATGCTCCTAACTCACATGCTTTAATGTGTCTTTTTTAAAGCCACTGCGTCACTGTTTGAAACTGCCTTACTTGCTGCCTAGCGATAGAAGGAATGAGAGAAGGAAACTTGTTCTTTCCTGACACAGACAAACAGAACCACTAACACAATGTTAAGCCCTGTAATTCATATGGTGTACTCTATCCACACTGATAATAGTGCATTATTAAGAGTGTATTTAGTACTACATAGTAATGTGCTGTGTTTCCTTTGGCATATAGAACAGTATGGTTGCTTCAAGTTTTGAAATCACTCCCAAAATCCTCAGTAGCAGTGAAATCTGAGGTTTATTCAGACCACTGGAAAACATTCACAACATCATCACTGTGTCACCAAACAGAAGGGCTCCAAATTCCCTTGTTGTCTGATCCAAATACTAAGCTTTCCATCCACATGATGCGAAAGAAACTGCAGTTTGTCTCTTTTTACTTCTCAATAGTCTAGTGTTGATGCATATGTGTCCACTGTAGGTACATGTAGTTATTCTTTGCTAACAGCATTGGCAGCTGACATGGTCTTTAACTGTTGTAGCCACACTGAGACAAAGTCAAAGAAGTGGTGCATTCTAAAACAGACATTCTGCAAACATTCTGTTTATAATGTGATTTGAAGTCTCAGGTTTATAGACTTTTGTCTGGTTGTTTTTTGTACCACCCTCAGTAAATCCTTGAAACAATTGACAAATGCTCAAGATTATTTATGAGCTGCTAGTATCAATACTCAATACTCAATTAGCACCTTCTTATTACATTATTTTAGAAGCACTGCTCTGTCTGGTCTATTCTACAGTCGAAACATATATGTATTTTTGGACTGTGTAAAGGTTGGGAAAACTTTACTAGCAAATCATGCAAAGAATATCATTATTGATACTATACCTCAAATCTCTCCAATCTGGATCAGCCAGTAAATGGGGTGTTCAAAATGTCCTGCTCGAGTCACTCTGATTTTCAGCTTCTACCTAAAGAAAGGAAGGACAAATGTCTTTAGATTATCTACAACAGGACACTGGGATCTATAGCCAATCAGCCATTTATTTGGTACACTTCCTTGTTTCTACACTCACTGTCCATTTTATCAGTTCCACTTACTATATAGGTGCACTTTGTAGTTCTACAATTACAGACTGTAGTTCATCTGTTTTTCTACATATTTTGTTAGTCCCCTTTACTTTTTCTTTAATTCTCAGGACCCTCACGGGACCACCACAGATCAGGTACTATTTGGGTGGTAGATAATTCTCAGCACTGCAGTGACACTAATGTGGTGGTGGTGTGTTAGTGTGTGTTTTGTTGGTATGATTGGATCAGACACAGTAGTGCTGCTGGAGTTTAAGACTTGTCACTCACTGTGAACTCTATTATATACATCTGTCATACTGCTCCACCTTGTAGATGTAAAGCCAGAGACAGTAGCTCATCTGTTGTTGCACAGTTTGTCTCTAATTCTTCATCAGTGATCACAGTATGCTGCCTACAGGATGCAGTTAGCTGGATATTTTTTGTTGGTAGACTATTCTTATTCCAGCAGCACTGCTGTGTCTGATCCACTCATACCAGCCCAACACACACTCATGCATCACCACCACCTCTGTGCCACTGTTGTGCTGAGAATGATCCGCCACCCAAAAGGTACCTGATCTGTGGTGGTCATTTGGTGATCTTGATCATTAAACAACAGAGTAAAGGGGATGAAGAAAGGATGTAGAGAAACAGATGGACTACAGTCTCTAATTGTAGAACTACAATGTGCATCTATACGGTAAGTGGAGGTGACAAGGAGATGTGCCTAATAAAGCGGCCAGAGAGTGTATCGGTCAAATTTATTTGAACAGAACCAGAACAGTGCAGATTACTGGCGCTCTGTGGAGTGTTAGTATCACAGATTGAGCTCTGCAGGGCCTTTATAATTCATTAATATGATGGTTTACGGTGTGTGTGTGTGTGTGTGTGTGTGTGTGTGTGTGTGTGTGTGTGTGTGTGTGTGTGTGTACACTCCCACATGGGTATTGATTGCAAGCTGTGACACACCTGTTACGATTGCAATCTCAAAGGGTGTGTGATGTATTATAGTTTTTAATCTCAGTAGGCCCATCTGCAGAAAGGTTACCACAAAGGCCCACTAATGTGAGACAACAGCAGGGGGCGCCAATGTCTCATCTGTCAGTGACTTCCGCCGTATTGATGGGTTCAGCTCATGAAGAACTACATATAGGTAAAATAACCAAGTAAGCCAACCTTTTACAGTAATTGTCTCTTGTTTCTTTGCAGTATTAAACTAACACTCCTGAGTGTTAAATGAAGAGTATTTAATGAAGACATTTTCAATCACTATTACACTTTAACAATAACACTAATGAAGTGAGCCTAGTTCTATCAAAATCCAGTTATTTATTCTTGTTGTCACCAGGCAGCAGCTCCTCATTGGGCATTCTGCATTAAAAGGGTTAACTAAGCATAGAAATGGACCAACCTCATTATTCATCCTGTTACCGGCAGCTAAGAAAGACGAGGAACCCATACTGAAATTTATCATCTGGTTAAGGGGACAAGTTAGTGGTTAGTTTTCATTAGTGACTATGATAAAAGAGCTTTTGAATCCACTAGCCCTTCTTTTGCAACAGACATCAGTTGCTAGGCAACTGAGATGGAACAGCATCCAGCAGAGGTGAAATGTTTCACTCTGAAATCAGCAGTGCAGCCACACCAGGCCAAGCATTAGGGAACTCACATTTAAATGGCCAAGGATGGACCTTACAGCTGTACCTTGCAGAGCCCAACTTCTCTAAATCAGGCTAAAGAGGTTTTGAGAATTTCAGGGCATCAGCAGACATGAGAAAGTGAATCTTTAGAAATCACAGTTCCTGTTGGTCCTCACACCACGAAGCTTACAGCGTTACCTCATAAGGGACCAATAATAATAATAATAATAATAATAATAATAATAATAGAGCATAGTTCCTGGACTACAGGACTAGGTATAGTAACATGGGCAGTGTTTTGTCTGATACAGCAATCTGCATGCTGTGGATATGAAGGGAAGAAAGTCAAGACATTACAGTATTATGGCTGCTAAATCTCAGTGATCCTAAGATGTAGTTTTTATGTGGGGCATAACCAAAACAGACCATACAATCACTATTCTTTCTGTCTTTCTGGGTTTTTATTTGGACTGAAAAACAGATATTGGGAACCAATCACTAATCATAATAGAGTTTCAAGTTACAGCCTAAAACACATGACTTTTTAACTTAACTTTGACTCATTTGTCTTTGACTTGAAACTCAGCTTGAATACCTGCATATCAGACTGATATAATAACATTCTGTCATTTATTCGTTGCAGAGGAGCTGGGGCCTACCAGGCAGCACCAGAACCAGGCTTGGACCGAGCACCATTCCATCACAGCACACAAATACACACACAGGAACAATTTAGAGACACCCGTTGGCCTAATGCATGTCTTTGAATGTAGGAGGAAACCCACAGCTATCCAAGCCATGCCATTACAATTATAAGGTAAGGTTAAACCACCTCATATCTTGTTGGACACCATTCAAGACTCAACTCGAATTCAACTTAATAAGCAACTTAAGGACTTTACATGAATGTGACTGTGCGGTGACATTCTTTAGATATGATAGATAGACTTGATTCCACCTTTTACTAGTGAGTAACTGACCTGAATATAACATTAATTCAGAGGCTATGTGTCAGAGTGATAGGAGGGGCTGATTTAGGAAGAAGGATGTCAATGATTTTGTTTAATGTACACTCATGGAATGTGTGTCATATGCCTAAACTTTGCTTAGCGATGTTCTGCTAGGCAACAGATGTGATCTGAGATCCTCCCTGCTCCCAAATTCGAAAATTTATGATCAAAATGTTTCATTGTTAAGTCTGAAAGGAAGCAGGAACAGTTCAGATTAGCACACACACACACACACACACACACACAAACAAGAAAACAAACACGCAAAGTGCACCCTCTTCCTGTTTCCACATCTTACTATGTCTCAAACTCCAATCTTAAAGCTTTGTTTTTCTCTTCCCTATTCCTGCAGTTTGACATTTAATGATGAAACTGTTGGTCTCCACCAGTTCACTATTGCAGATTTTTTTTTCTGCTCAGCCTGTATGTAGATAAAATGTATATCAAACCAAATGGGCAAAATCTATGCTTTCAAAATCACTCAAGTGGCAGATTTTTTGACTGTGGTAGCCTAGTGGGTAAGGTACTGGACTATGGACCACAAGGTCCAGGGTTCAAATCCCACCTGTGCCAAGCTGCCACTGTTGGGTCCTTGAGCAAGGCCCTTAACCCACAATTGCTGGGATTGTAAGACTGTATCAATTGTAAGTCGCTCTGGATAAGGACGTCTGCTAAATATGGTAAATGTAAATGGAAGTTTTTTGCATATATCTAAGTAATCTTTGCAGCTTACAAAAGAGAAAGTCAGATATTTGAGCCTTCACTGCACGTTTTCTCTCCCTCTTGCCCTTTTTTTCTGCTTCTGATAAATGGACCAGCTACTCTCCCAGAAGAGCTTTGCAGCGGCAGGGAATTCCACCTTCATGAATCACTTCCGCACAGAGCGTTCCAAAAACATTTAATCTCCCCTGTGTCAATACTTATTGAATCAGAGCTGTTTGGATGTTAGTGTCACTGACAATCTGAGAGTCGAAAAATTAATAATCACTACAGTACAATGTCCTAAAGGTTCAATGTGTTTTTCACATATCTTTTTGTGTGCACGCACAATTGCCAGCCTTCTGCCAAGACTGTTTATACAAGCATCTGAGGCCAACCACACACCAGTACAAGCCATATAGAGTAACACTTCTGCAAAGTAAACCCTTTTCCTGCATCTTCAGCAGCTCGTGCTTATGAACACGCTGCAGAAAATTACAGGCAGGAGGCACAGGCATGTTATCGTGCAGCATTAGTTGTTAGACTGTCCATCTGTTCCTCGTCAGCATGGTGTCTGTTAGAGAGCATGTATATTTTCTTCAAAAGCTCAATCTAACCAAGCCACTTCACACGTTGGGTCATTCACAGTCTATACAGTATTTCTGCATGGCTCTATATCTCTGTTCCTCCTTACCATGTGATAGACTGGCAGGCACACTAACAGATTTGTTGAGGAACTTGATTACCATCATTGTAAATAACCGATCTCATTTTTTTCCGTTTAGTTCACCCATTTGAGGAAGCTGAGCAACATACCTCAACATGTTTCACGAGACTACACAGTTTTACAACGCTTGACATATTGCATTCTCACTTGTTTGAACTGTGGTAGCTAGATGATAAACTTTCTAATCAAAAGAATATCAGCACAAATCCCAAGGGAGCCAGAGAGGCCAAATACCTTTTACCCTACTCAAAGGTGATCAGTTAAGAAGAGATCTGTCAAAGTGTTTCATTGCTAAATATATCTACTAGACAAAGCTGCACATAAAATACTGAATTATCTATTGATTGTATATTATGTACTATGTTTTTTACAAAAAAGTGGAAGGGATCCTAATGCAAAAAAATGGACAATCCACAAAATGCATTTTGTAATGTCTATATGTATTTTATTGAAGGGATTTTATTATGTAAAAAAAATATATATATATATTTTATATTTACATCAGTATGAGCAAAAAGTACATATACAGTATGTGTATATATATATATATATATATATATATATATATATATATATATATATATATATATATATATATATACCACACACTGTATATATATATATATATATACACTGTATATATTTTGTATGTATTATGTATACAAAAATATATATATATAAGCAATCAGTACATAATACAGTCAAACCTCCCAAAAGTAATTACTTCTAGAAAAATGGTTTCAGCTGTAAATATTCAAATAGTGGAAGCCTATATCTCTCATGTGAATATTCTTACCTCCACCCTGTATAATTAAAACCCTAATACTTTAAGTGATGTCTGCATAATATTGTTGTACTAAGGAGTTTCAGACAGGCCCTTTATGTTATCTGTGTATTGGGTGGAGATTTTTCTTTGTTCACCATCTGTGCATGTGTGTGTGTGTGTGTGTGTGTGTGTGTGTGTGTGTGTGTGTCTACTTCCCGTATACTACAATAATACACAGTTACTCAGCACAAAATTTGACTAATTATATTAAGTGTTTGTATTATCATTCATTATAGCGAGACAGTGGTTAGAATAGCAGGTTAGGGGATTAGAATACCTCAAGTGCTTTAGCAGGAATTTGGATAGCAGACTTTGCCTGTAATTATAGCTGGTAGCAGTAGATCAGGGCTTTCCAATTTTTTTATACAGGTCAGTTAAATTAATGTTCAAAGGGTTCATTCTGCTGTACTTTACAGTAGTTCCAACATTTAAAAATGTGCAGATCTTAATTTAAAGCTTTTACATTATTTACAGTAATAGTATTTTAATGTATTTACTGACTATATCTATACTACAATCTCTACTAAGACCCCACCCGACACTAAGTAGTTAGTTGTATGTCATTGACATATAGCCTTACGTGGACTCTAATTCCCATCATGCATGAGCGGCATACATCCCCAGCCAAGCCTAACTAATACACTGCTCCCATTCACCAGCATACTAAACCGACCCAAATTCTCCATCATTCTCCCAAATCTTTCACCATGGTATCTTTCCTCGGTTAGTAGTCTATGCAAACTATCAAACGTAGTCTAGTGTACTCATCGTTTGAGCTTTATCCAGTGACTGTATCGGTTCTAAGTCGCTCTGGCTAAGAGTGTCTGCTAAAATGTACATGTTATTCTCTTCACCTGTCAACAGTTTTAATGTTACGGCTGATTGGTGTATGTATATATATTTTTTAATTAATGCGCTCTATATGGTAGAAATATATTATAAATATATGATCTCATGTTGTAAGTGAGGAATTAAGATTAAAACATCGATCTGACTTTTGATTCATTCTCTGCTGTTTGGCATTATATAAATCAGACTTATATACAGTGGGGCAAAAAAGTATTTAGTCAGCCACTGATTGTGCAAGTTCTCCTACTTAGACAGATGAGAGAGGTCAGAAATTTTCATCATAGGTACACTTCAACTATGAGAGACAAAATGAGAAAAAAAATCCAGGAAATCACATTGTAGGATTTTTAAAGAAATTAATTCTTTCTAATTATAATTAAATCATGGTGGAAAATAAGTATTTGGTCACCCAAAAACAAACAAGATTTCTGGCTCTCACAGACCTGTAACTTCTTCTTTAAGAAACTCTTCTGTCCTCCACTCGTTACCTGTATTAATGGCAGCTGTTTGACCTAGTTATCTGTATAAAAGACACCTGTCCACAGCCTCAAACAGTCCAAACTCAATTATGGCCAAGACCAAAGAGCTGTCGAAGGACACCAGGAAGCAAAGTGTAGACCTGCACCAGGCTGGGAAGAGTGAATCTACAATAGGCAAGCAGGTTGGTGTGAATAAATCAACTGTGGGAGCAATTGTAAGAAAATGGAAGACATACAAGTCTACTGATAATCTCCTTCGATCTGGGGCCCCACACAAGATCTCATCTCGTGGGGTCAAAATGATCATGAGAACGATGAGCAACAATCCCAGAACTACAAAGAGGGACCTGATGAAAGACCTGCAGAGAGCTGGGACCAAAGTAACAAAGGCTACCATCAGTAACACACTACACCGAGAGGGACTCAGATCCTGCAGTGCCAGGCGTGTCCCCCTGCTTAAGCCAGTAAATGTCCAGGCCCGTCTGAAGTTTGCCAGAGAGCATGTGGATGATCCAGACAAGGATTGGGAGAGTATCATGTGGTCAGATGAAACCAAAATAGAACTTTTTGATAAAACTCAACTCATCGTGTTTGGAGGAAGAATAATGCTGAGTTGCATCCCAAAAACACCATACCTACTGTGAAGCATGGGGGTGGAAACATTGTGCTTTGGGGCTGTTTTTCTGCAAAGGGGACAGGACGACTGATCCGTGTTAAGGGAAGAATGAACGGGGAAATGTATCGTGAGATTTTAAGCCAAAATCTCCTTCCATCAGTGAGAGCACTGAAGATGGAACGTGGCTGGGTCTTCCAGCATGACAATGATCCCAGGAGTGGCTCCGTAAAAAGCATTTCTAGGTTCTGGAGTGGCCTAAACAGTCTCCAGACCTCAACCACATATAAAATCTGTGGAGGGAGTTGAACTTCCGTGTTGCCCAGCGACAGCCCCAAAACATCACTGCTCTAGAGGAGATCTGCATGGAGGAATGGGCCAAAATACCAGCTACAGTGTGTGCAAACCTGGTGAAAACTTACAGGAAACATTTGACCTCTGTCATTGTCACAAAGTATTGAGTGTTACAAAGTATTGAGTTGAACTATTGTTATTGACCAAATACTTATTTTCCACCATAATGTACAAATAATTTCTTTAAAAATCATACAATGTGATTTTTTTGTGGATTTCTGGAGTTGAAGTGTACCTATGATGAAAATTACAGACCTCTCTCATCTTTCTAAGTAGTTTCTAAGTAGAACTTGCACAATCAGTGGCTGACTAAATACTTTTTTACCCCACTGTATATAGTATATAATGTATATGTAATATAATATAATGTATATGTCAGTTATTTTAATATACAGTTTAGAAATGTCCCAATTGTATTATTATTTTTTTTTTTCATTTTCAAGAGGTACTGATTTCAGAGTATCATATGACACAACATAATAATCCAAGATATCCTGACAAGGTTATTTTCACAGTCTAAAATATGTCTATGAATTGATTGGAAAATATGTCAAATCCAATATAGATATAGTGTTTTATGACAGTATTGGCCTTACTGTAAAATGTAAAACTGTACCTGTACACCCCTAGGGAAATTGTTGTCGTTTATCTTTTGTTGCTAGTTTTAAGCCACTGATTCCAATAAAAAATACAGTAATCAGGCTAAAATAGATGAGTACATAACTGCACTGCACCACATGCAAGTTATATGGACCTCTTCCTCACCCACAACCTTAAAAATAACTATTTAATGTTTAGCAAAAGCATCACCAGCCAACTGTGGAAATCAGACAGCAAAGTAAAATATACAGTATTTAAATATGTGTTCCCTTGCCAGGCCCCAGCACACAGAAGTGGGTTTAATAATTTATCCTCTAAATCCTATAATGCTGAGGTAGAGAAGTCGAGATTTTTAATTATGCCGTTCTGGTTTCACAACAGAGGTCTCCCAGTGGTTACTTACACTCTTGTCTCCAGTCACACAAACATTTTGTGTGAGTCTCAGACATGGTGGAGACTGAGTAGGTTCACCAGGCAGTTCATATCCAGTGTCCTCTTGTAAGCAGGAGTTTAATATGAGTCAGAACTACTCACTAAATGTTTCCAGAATTTTGCAGCAGTGATGGAATAGTAATGTTTATCAGCATGCCCAAGAAACATAAATCCAACTTTTTTCAATTTGTGTATTTCTCATAAACATGCAGCTCAAATGGACTGTAAAATAGTTCATTCTGTAATTACAAAGCCTTTTAACCAAGCCACCCAACCTAATCTGGTTTTAGCTTACAGTTGCATATGAAGAGCACACACCCAGCAGTGTGACTCAATCACGAACTCCTTGCACTGGTTCAAAATTACTCCTTTATAAGGACAGTGACCCAGGGTCTCAACAAGCTTGGTTCCATCAGCAGTTTCTAGGGTTCAGAGTCTCTCATTTAAAACTAATTCACACCCTGTTTCACTTCTGTGAGTTTTTAAAACAGGACAGTCCATAATATGGTTCTCACCAGGCCTGTCAAGGCTAGCATCAGATAACAAAGAATTTAAAAAGGTCTATTTACTACTTATTTTAAATATGTCAAAAAGTGAGGTATGAGCTCAATATGTAAAGGCATTGTTTAGAACAACCAGTTATACAGTAACTTATACAACCATCTTTAGTGGGAATATTAGGCAGTGGTGGCTGGTTATGGTACTGGACTATTTTTTAGAAGGCTGAGCATTTAGGTCCCAACAATACCAACCTGTCCCTATTGGACCCTTGAGCAAGGTCCTTGACTCCTATGTCTATTTTTGCAGCTGTTAAGAAAAAGATGATGCCTTGTTATGTCTTGATATATAAAATCACATAGTTGAAAGAATCAGTTCAATGTATGTGAAAAATTATATGCAATATATTTTTGGAGATAAAATGACAATTGTTATCTGTGCATGGCTTACAGTAAAACCGTGATGAGACAAATTGCAGGTCTTTCACCTGAATTAGGACTTGAAAAGGCTTTAATGATACCAGTTCCATAGAACACATTGTTTCCACGGAAACAGGAGCAAGTGTGTGTGTGTGTGTGTGTGTGTGTGTGTGTCTGTCAGAAAAAGAAAAGGAGGGTGGGTTGTGCGTGTGTAGCTGAGGCTGGTATAAACATGGCCTCTTCCAGGATGGACCGCTCTGCCAATAACTCCCAAGACTCCTGGGGAGTTAATAATATTCAAAGCACCAAGAGCTCTGCATTCTCCACATTATGCAGTAGAATATGTATACCAAAATAGACACACACACACACCAATACAAATGTACACACTATTCTGCAAACAGCTGTGATTACCTGCACAATTGTTGAAGTCTTTTTATGGGCAAGCAAGTTTCACTTCAATTTTATATTCTCATGTCAAGTATTGATCCATTTCTTGTACGTCTATGAACTGTTGTTGCTTTTTACACAAATCTTCAAGCCTTTTCTTGTGAAAAACCTGAATATGTAATTTTATCTTTGTTACATCGGCAATCTGCAACGAACAAGCAGCGTTGCACAGTCTGGTAGTCGTTATTATAATAACGACTTTTGAATATACTGTTCTTTTAAATATTGAAATTTCCAAAGGCTAAACTAAGTAACAATTCAAGTGTTTTTTGTGTGCTATGTGCTTTCTGGCTGACCTAAAACCAAGCCTTTTTGTAGTCTGTGTTTCTGTGGGTGGAAGTATCACATCACAGATGTCCAATATTTTTGGGGTGCATGGAGTAACTCTGCTAAATTCTGACATTTTTTAACCTTATGTGGACAAACTCCAGCTTTCTTTGAACATGAAAAAAAAACAAACATAGATTTGCTTTTGGATGAGCGGAACAAACGGCTATTGTTAGGTGTAGGTGTAGCATTGATAAGCTACAGTAATCATTATGCCAATGGAAAGTCCCCACAATGATAGAAAGACAAACTGGGTGTGTTTCCCCTCCTTACTTTCAGCTGACAGCCCCCCTAATTAAAACATCTTCCCACGTACCTGAATCCATGCCATGAAAAACTGAGGCTGTTTTGAGAGCAAAGGGAGGGGCTACAAAGTTTTTTCCCTGATAAATTGCTTAGTGAGTGCATTTTGCCAGGCATATGTCACAATCAATAGCATGACAGATACAGTATATATTTGGATATTGTGCAGCCCTAATTTAGATAGGTTCTAATGACAGTTAAGAAAAATCAATTATATTAGACACAAAGGGTTAATAGCATTTACAGACAACAAATCCCTCATTCTTTCATTCATTGTCATACCCCTTAATCCAGTTCTGGGTCAATTGGTAGGACAGACTGCAAGGCAGAATCACACCCTAGACCAGACGGCAATCCATCATAGGATACACGCAAATTCTCACTCACACTGCTACACTTTAGACACCGGTTGACCTAAGGCATGTCTAAGGAAACCAGAGTATCCGGAGAAAATACACGCAGACACAAGGAGAACATGCAAACTCCACATGGGTTTGGACCGGAAATCGAAACAGGAAGCTCTGGAGCTGTGATGCGAAAGCACTAACCACCACCGTTCCTCCTCAGACAGCAAATGACATATTTAATGATAAAGCATAACCTGTGCAATAGTTTCACAGTGAGAACAGAGCACCATGCTGGGTTTGCAAGGGGATTATATGAGGCCTGGGTAGATGAAAGCTGTTACCATATTTCAAACTCTGTGATGATTCATTTAGAAAAACAAAGGCGTAAATGTAGTTTCCCTTGATGTAACCAGTCTATTACTTTATTTTAATACCCTTGTCATATAAGCAACACCCTCTGCCTGATCGGAAGAAACTCCCTCTAATACCATCCAATGTCTGAAGAAAATGTGTTTCACTGCAAATTTTGCATCATTCATGCCAGAGATTCGTGTGTACGAATGCACTTGCATCTGGTGCCTTCCACTTCTATGGGTTGTTCATTTACACTATGTGCTGTATTCATTGCTTAAAAAATGGAAATGCACACAAACACAAAAGCTTGGCACATACTTAATGTTAGACATGCATGCATTTGTGTTACAGCGCCCAACTGTAAATAAGAAGCTCACTGTTACATAACATGGCACGCAGCTGTGGTTAGCACAAGGGAAGAAAAATGCATTCAACAGTGCTAGAGCAAAGGCTTGTGTGACATGTATGTCAAGCTCGCTTTGTTCTATACTACTTAAAACTTGAGTATTACACATCCCATTCTGTGCAATCATTTATGAACTGCATTGATGTACAGTAAAAGAGAAAGCACTGCCATCATTTCTACACCAGTGCATCCTTTCAGATTGTCTTCTGAATGGGCTCAACTGTTCTATAATTATGTGAATTCACCTGGGACTCCTCAGGGAATCCTCTCAAATACTTTTCCTCCCTTCCATGTATCGCTCTTTCTTCAGTATCTTCTGTATCCCTTCCCCCCATGTAGTCCTCTCCTCACATCCCCTTTCAACCAGATACACTGATCCAAAAGCAATTCTCTCTTTAGCTTTTCTACACATCACATATGCTCTCCTATGTAGGTTATGAAAAGGCACAAGCTCTTTCGTCTTTTTTTTACAGTGATCTACAATGACACATATGTAATGGCTGTGGATGAGTGGTGTCTCCACTCAACACCGCCCAGATGGAACATTCTACGCACAGCCACACACAGCCACACACACACACACACAAAAGACAGTGTTCTGATGCCACATAAATCAAACACAAACGTAGCAAACAAAATGCCACAACTAAGCAAATTATTAAGAGGGTTTTTCCTGAGTACTGTCCACCAGTCTCACAGATGGATCTCCCTCTCACAAATGCATACACAACACACATCTGCAGCCCTTTTTTCCCTAAAATGAGCTGATGTAATATTCTTACATACCTTCTTTCAGTGGTGGTTTATCTGTGTTTACTTCAGTACAGCAACTCCAATACTAGACAGTATGTAGCAATGGTAGCCAAAGGTTCTCTCACACACTGCCCTGCATCCTCACACTTGGGCAGAACACACACACACACATACACACACACATACACACATACACTGTCTGCTACACTTCTCTGACAGCCCGTCTCAAGCTCCGCCCATCACCTAGTGGAATCACTCAGGAAGCCAAATCAAACCCACTTCCCCCTCTCTTTGAGAGCACACACAAACACACACCCACACCTACCCACACATAGTCCAGATGAGACTACAAAAGACTCATACCTGCTCTTGCTTCCACAGCTGCTTCAACCTACAGACATCCTACATGCACCTTCCCGTCATTCTGCGAGGCACCCTTTATACCTCAGCACCTATGACGCTAATTCCAGTGTCTGTGATATGGTGCAAATGCACTCTGTATCTCACAGCAACCAGCCCTGTACTGTGACTCTGGCACGGTGCTGACAAGTAGAACAGATAAAACTGCCCTGCCCCCGAAGAGAGCAGAGAGAGTGAGAAAAACCATTTCTGTCTTGCAGTACACATGCTTCTGTGCATTTTGAACGTGCTCAAGAACACACACACAGTTTTTGCTGATCCAAGCTGCAGCAATCAAAAGCTTTAATCTTCAGTCGCTATATTGGAATCACAGAAGATTAACAAAGAAATTCCAGATTGCACTACACAGGCAAACACACATTACTGACACAGTGTGTTACAGTTTTAGGGTGTACAAAGCAAAGCAAGAGTTTCCAAAATGGCAAGATGGGTGGATGGAATGACAATAGCTATACTTGTTATTTTTTTGAATGATATGGGTGGGGAATAGTGGAATTTTAATGAGACTCTCTGTAAGATTATGGTCCACCTGGTTGGTTTGTGCAAGTAGGTGTCTGTACCTCCTTATTACTCCCCCAATTTTGACTCCTAGGGGAGTGTGGTTTAAGATGATTGCAGTGATATTTAACCCAGAACACTGGTAATGTGATATTTGGTAAAGTCTTGCTCCAGTTCTTTAGTGAAAAGCATACTCAGAGTGAGTAAATATCAGGCTCTGTAAAATGGAGGCAAACACCAAATTATATGGACAACTACTGTCCAACCAGGCAAGACGTGAAACCATCTCATAGCATGTCTTTTGCGGGCATCACTTAAACAAGGGCATTCATTTGTTTGGATTTTAGCTGATGTGCCAGAATCTCTGCTGTTATTTTTAAGCATTGGTTAATCTTAACATAATTATTTGGCCATGGTGGAATTAGTTCATTCCATAACTGATCTGATCACTGAGACTCATTTTATCTTATGTCATTTCATATGTCATTTAGTCATTTATCTTGTGACATGATGCGGAGGGAGAGCCCTAGCAATATTGGGTTCAAACTCTGGGGCTGTGGGCTTAACCAGCTTGTTTGGAGGGGTCCCGAAGAGGAAGGGTCTTCCTTATAAATATATTTTAAACATTAGATTTTTATTTATATAAGGCTCTTATATAATACACATTCATGACACAGTGCATGTGTGAACTGTGTTCTAGGATTGTAGTTCAAGTGGGGGATCTCATAAACCTGGGTAGCATGCTCTGCCAATGATCCACTGAGTGGCTGCAGTGGCAGCTAGAATGGCATCCACCGGTTAAAAGAGCAATGCAAAATAGTGTTCACAACAGAAAAAAGGTGTCCACAAACAATGGGACTATATACAGCAGTGCTTGAAAGTTTGTGAACCCTTTAGAAATTTCTATATTTCTGCATAAATATGACCTAAAACATCATCAGATTTTCACACAAGTCCTAAAAGTAGATAAAGAGAACCCAGTTACACAAATGAGACAAAAATATTATACTTGGTCATTTATTTATTGAGGGAAAAGATCCAATAAAGGAGAGTTCTGAGGACCTCAGAAAAAGTGCTCATCAGGCTGGAAAAGGTTATAAAACCATCTCTAAAGAGTTTGGACTACACCAATCCACAGTCAGACAGATTGTGTACAAATGGAGGAAATTCAAGACCATTGTTACCCTCCCCAGGAGTGGTCGACCAACAAAGATCACTCCAAGAGCAAGGTCTGTAATAGTTGGTGAGGTCACAAAGGACCCCAGGGTAACTTCTAAGCAACTGAAGGCCGCTCTCACATTGGCTAATGTTAATGTTCATGAGTTCACCATCAGAAGAACACTGAAAAAAAATGGTGTGCATGGAAGGATTGCAAGGAGAAAGCCACTGCTCTCCAAAAAGAACACTCAAAAGATCAAAGCTAGAAGGCTATTGGAAAAATGTTTGGTGGACGGATGAGACCAAAATAGGAACTTTTTGGTTCAAAAGAAAAGCGTTATGTTTGGATTAAGGAAAACCCTGCATTCCAGCATAAGAACCTTATCCCATCTGTGGAAACATGATGGTGGTTGAGTATCATGGTTTGGGCCTGTTTTGCTGCATCTGGGCCAGGACGGCTCTGCCATCATTGATGGAACAATAAATTCTGAATAATCTCAGAGGAATTCTAAAGGAAAATTCCAGGACAAATCTGTCCCCATAAAACGGAATCTCAAGAGAAAGGTGGATCATGCAGCAAGACACAACGACCCCTAAGCACAAAAAAACCCACAAGTCGTTCTACCAAGGAATGGTAAAGAAGAAATAAGTTCATGTTTTATAATGGCCAAGTCAAAAGTACCTGACCTTAATCCTATCAAATGCTGTGGAAGGACCTGGAGTGAGCAGTTAATGTGAGGGAGGGAAACCACCAACATCCCGAAGTTGAAGCTTGTTCTGTACGGAGGAATGGGCTATACAAAATTCCTCCCAAGCCGGTGGGCAAGGACTGATCAACAGTTACAGGACAAACGTTTAGTTGGCAGTTAATTGCTGCCACAGGGGGGTCACACAGAAACTGAAAAGCAAACGTTCACATACTTTTTTACCACTCACTAATATGTAATACTATACTGGATCATTTTCCTCAATAAATAACTGACCAAGTATAATATTTTGTCTTTTCATTTGTGTAACTGCGTTCTCTTTATCTAACTTTTAGGATTTGTGTGAAAATCCTGATGATTTGTTTTAGGTCATATTTAATGCAGAAAATATGGACAATTCTAAATGGGTCAACTAACTTTCAAGCCCACTTTAACTCTGCGGAAAAAAGGGGAATAAAAGAGATGGTTTTGCCAGTCTCCCAAACTCAAGTGATTAAAACCTTCCATTGTTTATGATTATTTCCAATACATTAATCTCTTCAATTTGTTTTGGCTTCTAAACTTAATCATTTTCCTTCTGAGTTTCTCCTAGTTCAGCTCCAAACTTGTGGCTTCAGTTACTGACTTCCAGCATTCCTTCCTCACTGCACACGTTTTAAGCTAATTCCTTCTCAGCTTTCTGTTTTCACTTGATTTTTCATCTTTCTTAAAGGTTTTATTATAGGTCCCTCTTACTATCATAGTTTGTCTAATCAGTTTACTTTCACTTTCTGGTATCTCTTGTCACTTTCTCGTTTAAAACTTTCTTTTCTCTTAAGATAAAAAATATATTTTATCTTAAATAATGCACCAGTCAGATGAAGCCTGTCAGCACCAAGTGATGTGATGGCTTCTGGACAATGTTATAGCCGCCATTTTAGATCACTCTGCCACCCTCTGTCGGTAGCTGAGGGTGCCATTGGTATGAACTTCTACTGTAGAAGTAGCAGCACAGCAACATGTGCACCATGCACCCTGTTCCAAATCTACTAATAAAATCTGTAAGATCCAGTTTCACTGTTTACCCACTGTAGATAGCAAAGAACAGCAATTTACACCTGGTGGTACGCTGCAGCCTCGACCATAGCGCAGGCCCTCAGGAACTGCCATTTCCAGCAGCTAGCTCTACCCACTCAGGCCACTTCACTATAAATATCCATATTCAATTTAAACATTTATCCAGGCTTATACAAAAGTTATTACATTTACACTTGACTTTCTGAATTTAAAGGAATTGAACATTGCAAGGAACAAAATTAAATATGCCATATTTCCACAAATTGTAATGCATACATTTTTTAAAATGTTGAAGAAAAACTTAAACATAAAATTCACCATGTGCAAAAGTTGGCACCAGCCATAAAACTTTATTCTTTATTTAACTTTACTATGTAAACTTTATAAAACATCATAAAATATGTCATATTAAAGTTTGATCTCAGCAGAGGTTCTGTTAACTGCTTTTCTTGAAGAAAATCAACAAAACATTCAATAGGACGACTGGCATTCCAAATTTAAAGTGTCTCATTGTGAGTGTGTGTGTGTGTGTGTGTGTGTGTGTGTGTTGGTTAGGCCCAAGCTCCCCAAGACTCTGTATTGGATTAAGCGGGCATGAAAATGAATGAATGAATAGCAGCTGCTCCCCTGTCCTGTGGGATTACTATAAGGTCATCATTGCAGGCACTGTCACCCCAGAGATTCACACATAGCTGCCAAACAAATTCTCCAATCAGCCATTCGAACAAAACCAAGCACTCACTCAGCTTGCATGTGCTTTTGCACTGAATAAAAGCTTTTACTTACAACGCTCCAGTTTCAGACGTAGCTTGTTCTGACTAGGTGTAGACAAATTGCAAAATACAACCACACATACTACGTTGCACACAAACTCAGTGGGCTGCAAAGAAAAGCTGTTCCGATATGAAAAAGGGGATTTCAGCTAGATGAAAGTCAGGATGTAGATTAAGGTTAAAGCATGAGGCCTTATCCTCTGTCATGTGTCAGGTGTGAGAGAGCTAGGAGAAGTAAATGGAGGAGAAAGGAAAAAGAAGGTGATTGTGGAAGAAGAGGGAAAAGGGGGGAGGGGAAGAGGGTGTATGACGACAACAGCTGATGAAATGGATTTCCCCTCTAGTTGCCATGGAAACAGTAGTGGTAGTTGAGCGATTTCCTGTACAGCTGGATAGCTGTGAGACAAGAAGTGAGAGAGAACTACATGTTCTAATTGTGGAGAAAATCTTACTTTCTATACATTTGATCACAAAAGCCTATATTTCGTGGGCCAACAATAGAGCCAAAGGGCAGCCTGCAGAGTATCAAGGGACTAAGTCCCTCCTTAATATGTGCGTACACTGTATTTTGAAAAGCGTTATTTATACACTGCAGGCGGGTCCCCCTTGGGGAGAATGTCGAAGGCGGAGTTGCCATGGGGAATAAGCGAGACAGCCTGCGTGTTAAAATAATATATGGACAGAGTCTGCTAAACAATTACTGTATTTGTTCTGTTTTGTATGACGGTTCATGTGCTTAAATTTCATACTGTAAGGGTAATCTGGTATTTGTTGGAGGGGGTGTATTGAAAATGTACCAGATATATAGGTGAGATTTGCCAAAAATCTTTGAATACCACTGAGTCAGACGTCTGACTGACCATGGGAGACTTCATCTTCTGCTGACATATCCCATACTCAGTCTGGCAGATGAAGACGAGTCAGTAAAAGATTGACTTATCATATGACTTGATATAAACGAATCTACTTGGAATGAATATTACACTATTATTTTAACAGATTATTGAAGAATTACTAAAATACTGTTAATTCTAACATACTTTTATTGTTTAATGTTTTATTTTTAAGTAAATATTATTTCAGCTACTTTAGGTACTCTTACCTTACTGCCAGCTTAATTTAACTGACTCTAACAGACATCAGCTGTTTCTATTTGAGATTATAGATGGTTTGTTCTCTGTTCCCTTATACTGCCATTAACCACTTGGTTTTGCAAGAGTTTATGATTATAATTGTTATTAGAATTGTTAATATTATAACAATTCTGCCAAATGTAAAAACATTGTTCTCCAAGCTAAATGCCTTAGTCAAAAATTTAAGAAAACATTTAAAATTGTGACTTACCACAGTTAATATTTGAGATTCAATTCAGTTTCTTCACACAGTGTCCTTGTGTATAGCAGAAGGTTAGCTGTAGGACCATGAATGAGTTAGAGTTAAGTAAATCGCAGTACTAAGCTCACTTTGGAATTACCATTGTCATACACTTCCTATAACAGATGTATCAGTTGACTCAGGGTAGCTGACTTTCTTATTGTTGCAACACATAGACAGAATCACAGGCTCGTGGCAGAAATGAATCATTCAGTCTTGAGGTACATTTAAAACATACTTTTCCTTCTCAAGGTCATTGGGCCTCCAGTGCCTATCCCTGAGAACACAGGTCACAGGGATAAGTGTGCTCTGGGCAGAATGACTGATGGCACATACATACCCGAACCAAGGTTTCCCAGCAGAACATTAGCCAGAGCATCACACTCCCTCCAACTATGTGTCTTCTTCCCTGGTGCTTTCCCTTCAATCAAATAGTACACATGTACCCAACCTGCCACATGACAGAAAAGAAAAAGGGACCATCAGACCAGGCCTCATCAGATCAGACCACCTTAGTTCATTTCTTCAAGTCCAGTTCTGACACTTGTATGTCCGTTGTCTTTCTAAGGGTGGACAGTGGTTAGCGATCTGACCGGTCTGTCATTAAGCATTCTCATATTCAGCAGGGGGTGCTGCACTGTGTGTTGTGACAAATTCCTCCCATAACCAGCCTTAAACATTTCTTGGACTTGTTTCACAGTAGCTCTTGTGTCCATTAAGACCTGAAAAGATAAGATCTGTGGCTCTCATACATTATCGTGTTGGACGCCAAAAACTCCTGTCGTGATTTTGTCCCTAACTAAAATCACACTCAGCACTTAACAAGCTTTCTTGTTTATTATTTCGCTCTCTGTGTGGTTTTAATGTTTTGGCTGATATATACACAGCGAAGCAGCCCTGGTTGCTCAGTGGTAAGGGCAATCTGCTTGAATGTCAGATCCTGAGATCCTTGGTTCAAATCCCAAGTGGAGTGTGAACACTGGGTGGGATGTTTACAGAAACCTGTGATGGTCTATAACCCTGACCATGGTGTACCTCTGCCTGGACTTATTGAATTCCGGATTAGGCTCCAGACCCCTCCGCATGACCCTGACCAGGCTCAGTGACGGTAAAAATAGATACTGCTGCTGCTTGCTATAGAGCTAGCCTCGGCAGCCCTGCAATGGACTGGCATCATGTCCAGTGAACACTTACTTCTGTGCCCTGTCTTCTCTAAGGACATGTGACGGAGCCCCCACAACCCTGACCAGATAAAGAGGAGATAAAATGTTAGGGGAAAAAATAATTTGAAGCTCTTCTATCACAAGCCTGTACATATCAAGGAACCTTCAGATATAGCCAATACTGCCCCCTTGTGACTATGTGCATACATTACATTTTTTCCTAAACGTTTTAACACATTTCCTGAAACCGTGGCTATAATGTCTCAAATGGCTAAACACAAAATGAAAGGAGTTAGCTACTTTGTTACAAATTACACAAATCTCCTGCAAAATGAAACACAGCACTCAAAACCTCGTTCTCTTTTCTCAAAACGGATTGCCTGCACCAAGACGATACACACAGCTATTATATACTTAAGTATGATGCGATCCGTTCAAACCACTACCATCAAAAGTGTTCATGTATTTCTGGCTTCATGATGTTATGTTCCATATTCAAATGCATAAATGAAATGTGGAAATAAAGCTTTCCTTTTTTTGTTTTCGTAAGTGTAAGGTGGTGTTTGGTAAACAGAATTTACAGTACTATATGTATATGCAACACAAATGGTACATATTTTACATAGTATGTATTGTAGCAGGACACAAAATACTAGTCAAATTCAAAATCAGATTTATTTCTGTAGCACCTTTTATAGTGGAGCTCTTCTGTACATTAAGAACTGGTAAGTCAATCTGCTTGAATTCCAGATCCTGAGGTCTGTGGTTCAAATCCCGAGTAAGGCGTGAACACAATTTTCTATTATCTAGGCCCAACGGAAAATTGAGCTAGGGTGACAGTGACCAGGGAAAAGTCCCTTAAACACTAAAGTTTTTATAGATTGCTTAAGTACGATTTTTAAAATAGCGCTCATTTTGCTCATTTCACAACACACAATTCACACAGCTAGACACAAAAGTAGCAGAATACCTCGAATCTTTTGCAGAATGAAACACTTCATTAAAAACTATACAATAATTTAAACAAGCCTGATTTCGCCACTTCATGGCACACACAGTAGTGAACACTGCTGTGTTCAATCTAAAACATTTTATTTTTATTCCAAGTTTATTCCAAGATACTGTTAAAGGACATACATAACCAAATGCAACACACAAGACCAGTACTTCAGTTACAATTAATCACCTAACTGTCTGTACACCTGATGGCCATGTTTGTTCAGTTGTTCACAGATGTGGTATTTTTGATGGTGGTTTCTTGAAATCACAAAGAAGGGATATCATGTTAGATTTCTGTGTCTAATGTAGAGAAGCATGTTTAGTAGTTTGCAAAACACTGTCTAGTGTGTTGCTAAAATTGTGAGGCTGAGAATATGCTCATAGTTGTGCAGATCTGGGCTGAGGTGTTGCTTATTGAGTGTCTGGTTTCACTAACTGTGAGTTATTTTTTATTTTAATGTATAAGCAATCTTAAACTGTGTAAGGAAGACACCTTGGGAGAAACAAGACTCAAAAAGGGACCCAGCCTCCTGGGGCAGCCTAGGTGTTATATGTAAGAATTAAACTAAGCTATTTAATTACTTTTTTTGCAGTGGCCAAGAGTCAAAACTCATAGCACAATTCAGGAAACTAACTAAACCTCATCTATTGACTTGGTACACTAAACCATAATCACATTTCTTGCTATTGTTTGATTTTCCAGTAAGTTATAGACACAGTCATGTACCTTACTTTGTGCGTTTTGTAGTGACGGATGAAGTCGGATGACATGTTGGCCATGTTGCTTAATTTTGATCCGCAGACCTTGATTATCTCATTTCTCTTTTTAGCAATTTCTTCAACAACAAAATTTTTCAAAACCAAAATTTCAGTATTTTTGGAATAGCCACTTCCATGTCATTTCGAGTCATCTGTCTCAATAATAACTCAAGTCTCAAGTAAAGAATACCAAGGCAAATGTTTACTGATAAAATTCGTCTCATAAAATTCGAAATATGGGAAGCAGTTAACACGACGCAGAGATAATGGAATATGGATGTCTGCGTAGCCCACATGGTATTTTTTAAAGACAAAACATTTATTTAATTTTATTAAAACAAAATTATGAAAATTATGAAACATATGTAATTTGCACATAACAATTTTAGATTTTTAATAATTAAATAATTCCTTAATTATTAATTAAGTAGGTCATCCCAGGTCATCTGGCATACTACCTCATACTACCTCATGCTCCTTCAAGTACCACCAGTGGTACTCGTACCACAGCTTGATAACCACTGCTCTATACCATAGTACTTAACTTTAGAGAACTGATTTGTGTACTGCTGTAGTGTAGTACCATATCAGTAGTTACAGTGACATTTCATTTCCTGCTTGAAAACCATTCATATCATGTTGTTGCAGAACCACTAGTCTACCCCTGCTGGAGGAAGAAGATGGTTGGTCACCCCAGTGCTGAAAGAGACGGAAATATGGTCACAATAGACAATACCATACATTTATGACAATTACGATAGCACAACACTACTGACAACATCACGTTCAGCAAAATCCATTCTATGTGTTACGGTCCAGGCATCCCAAGCCGGAGGGCGTCGCAGGCCGTGTCAACATGGCGGATGCACAACTATAAATAGCGCTTCCTAAACGCTGCCCGTTGGCGCACTATTGGTCCTTCTATGCGATATCTTCCGCATTTTGAAGAGTTTTTCAGTAGCGATTCTTGAAAGGGCTAAACGGTACAACTGGTCCGAAAAGCGGATCAGCCGAGTAGAGCTCGGGAGACTCGAGGTAATTATTGCCAGGGAATTAGGTAGGATAAGGGACAGATCATTGCTACTAACCTCTCTTGGTTACAGCACCACATCCCTCGATCGACTGGCAGTCTGGGTCAGTCTTTTCATGGTCCCCTAGGTGCCTAGAGGCCTGCCTCATTCCCCCGCCGACTCCTCCTGTGCAACGGCCAGGACCTGACCTCTCCTCAGTCCCCGCCCCGTACAAGGACTTGGGCAGGGTATTCAGCAAAGGGGAGGCCCAGCTTCTCCTTCCACACCGCGAGTATGACTGCGCCATCAACCTTCTGCCCGGTGCTTCCCCGCCTCGAGGGAGACTCTTCTCCCTCAATCGCACTGAACAGGAGGCCATGCGGTCGTACATCGCCGAGGCCTTGCGGTTCATTCGACTGTCCTGTTCACCCGGGGCGGGCTTCTTTTTTGTGGGGAAGAAGGACAGGTCCCTTCTTCCTTGCGTTGACTACCGGGGTCTCAACGCCATTATGGTCAAAGACCGTTACCCCTTGCCCCTTATGAACTCGGCGTTTGAGGCGCTCCAGGGCGCCAGGGTTTTCACCTCCGGAGCGCCTACAATCTTGTCCGCATCCAGCTGTGGGATGAGTGGAAGACGAAGTATCTAGTGAGGCCCTTCGGCCTCATGAATGCCCCCGCCGTCTTCCAACGTCTCATTAATGACGTATTACGAGAGGCCCTTGACAAGGTATGTTTACGTCTACCTCGACGACATCCTAATCTTTAGCAAGACCAAGGCAGAGCACGTCCGGCATGTCCGTCGTGTCCTCCAGCTCCTCCTTGCCAACCGCCTGTTTGTAAAATTGGAGAAGTCTGTGTTCCATGTCTCCTCCGTCTCCTTTTTGGGGTTTGTGGTCTCCCATGGGAGTCTGAGCATGAACCCGGCCAAGACCCAGGCGGTAGCTGATTGGCCCCGTCCCTCCTCGGTACGGCAGGTCCAGCGGTTCCTGGGCTTTGCCAATTTTTTCCGTCGGTTCGTTAGGGACTTCGGGACCATCGCCGTCCCGCTCACCTCCCTCACCCGCAAGGAGGCTGGGCCCTTCCGCTGGTCGGAAGCGGCAGAACGGGCCTTCCTGGAGATCAAGAGACTTCTGACTAATCCGCCTGTGCTTTGCTTCCCTGATCCCGAGGAGGCGTTTGTCGTCGAGGTAGGCGCTTCCAAAGTGGGAGTTGGCGCCGTTCTCTCCCAACGATCCGCCCCGGCCCACAAACTCCGCCCCTGCGCTTACTTATCCCGGCGTCGGGGACCGGGAACTTCTGGCCATTAAGCTGGTGTTAGAGGAGTGGCGCCACTGGCTGGAGGGGGCCAAGCACCCATTCCTGGTCTGGACAGACCACAAGAACCTGGCATACATTCAGCAGGCCAAGCGGCTCAACACCCGCCAGGCCCGTTGGTCGCTGTTTTTTGCCAGGTTCGACTTCACGGTCTCTTTCCGTCCGGGCTCTAGGAACGTCAAGCCTGACGCCCTCTCCAGGCAGTGAGAGGGAGGTCATGCACTGGGGCCACGAGGCCCCCTTCACAGCGCACCCTGGAGGTGCTCATACTTACGAGTTCCTCATGCAGACCTTCTGGTGGCCAGGCATGGAGGCGGACGTCAAGGGCTTCGTTGCCGCTTGCGAGGTTTGTGCTCGGAGCAAGACTCCCCGGCAGCGGCCCAGTGGCCTTCTTCCTGTCCCCTCTCGGCCCTGTTCCCACATCTCCCTTGATTTTGTTATGGGCCTGCCCCCCTCTCGGGGTTGCACCGTCATCCTTGTGGTCGTCGACCGATTCTCCAAGGCCTGCAAGTTTGTGGCGTTGCCCAAACTGCCCACGGCACGGGAGACAGATGACCTCATCCTCCTCCATGTTGCCCGGGTTCACGGCCTGGCTAGCGATGTGGTGTCGGACCGGGGCCCACAATTCGCAAGTCGATTCTAGACGGCCTTTTGCCGCCTCTTGGGAGCCACAGCCAGTCTGTCCTCGAGGTTTCACCCCGAGTCCAACGGTCAAACGGAGCGCGTCAACCAAGACCTGGCCACCATGCTCCGATGCCTCACCGCCAGGAACCCCTCCACCTGGTCCGAGCAATTGCAGAGTTCGCCCACAACACCCTACAGCACTCAGCTCTGGGCATGTCGCCCTTCGAGTGCCAGTTCGGGTTCCCTCCGCCTCTCTTCCCTGAACAGGAGAGGGAGGCCGGGGTTCCCTCAGCCGCGTGCTTTGTTGGCCGCTGCAAAAAGGCCTGGGCCAACGCGCGAGCACTTCTCCGTCGGACGGTCGAGGGCATGCGGCGCACGGCGGACCGCAAACGCCGGCCAGCCCCTTCCTTCCGTCCGGGTCAGCGGGTGTGGTTGTCTACACGACACCTTCCTCTCAGAGGGGCCAAGGGCAAGTTGGGGCCTAGGTATGTGGGACCCTTCAAGGTGGTACAGAGGATCAAACCTACCGGCTCGATCTTCCTCCAGCCATGAGAGTCCACCCCACCTTCCACGTGTCCCAACTCAGGCCCGTCCTGTGTCGGACCCTTACTCCTCCCAGTCGACCGCCTGCCCTTTGCATCGTCGTGTACACGGTATGCCGGCTCCTTGACTCCCGCCGTGTGCAGGGCAGCACTCAGTACTTGGTCGACTGGGAGGGTTACGGCCCAGAGGAACGCTCCTGGGTTCCTGATTGGCACATCCTGGACCGGTCACTCATCCGGGACTTCCGGCGGGATAGAGCGGCTGGTCTGGGGACGTCTGGGGCCGCCCCTCGGGGGGGGGGGTGCTGTTACGGTCCAGGCATCCCAAGCCGGAGGGCGTCGCCGGCCACGTCAACTATAAATAGCGCTTCCTAAACGCCGCCCGTCTATGCGATATCTTCCGCATTTTGAAGAGATATTCAGTAGCAATTCTTGAAAGGGCTAAACGGTACGACTGGTCCGAAAAGCGGATCAGCCGAGTAGAGCTCGGGAGACTCGAGATAATTATTGCCAGGGAATTAGGTAGGATAAGGGACAGATCATCGCTACTAACCTCTCTTCCTCTTTAGTTCTTCTGCGCTCCTCGGAATTTGCTCGCCGTCGCCTTCCGGCTGGCTGCCGTCTCACCTCTGCTCCTTCCCCTCGGGAAGTCCTCTTTTTCCCCTCTTTTGGGTTTGTTTATCCGGCGCTCGCACTTCGTGCAGCGCGGCAGACGCCGCCGCTAATGCTACAGCTATTCCGGCGTCTCTTTGGAGATCCCCCCACCGCGCATGCGCGGTTCTTCCTCAGGCTCGCTGCTCAGCGATCTCTTTTCATTTCACTAAACACAACCAAACCTAATCGCCCTCTGTCGCCTGGGGCATTAGTTTGGTTGTTTGATATTCTTTCCCTACCTTTCATTATAAGCCCTTTTGGGCACTTGCTGCCTTTGTTTGAGCCCGTTGTGTACGGCCTCTCTGTTTGCCCTTACTCTCCTATCCAGCTGCGCCCCCAGCTTCTCTCACGGCCAGTTGGTGTAGTGGCAACTCACTCGCCACTTGCTGCCTTGAAGCCCAGGATCGAATCCCGGCCGCAGTCACTCATGCTAGTGTCTGGGCTTTCCTCACTAGGCTCGCATCTGTTCCCCCGCCAACACGCGTATACCTTTTTCCCTTTTGGTAAGCGATCTTATCTAACATTTCATATTTCATATTCATATTTTTTCCTGCATTTGGGTCCTCCTTCCCCTACCGCTTTCCCTCGACCAGTACCTCTTCCCCTGGTCGAGTCATAACACTATGAGCTTATCTGCACTGGACTGGCTTCTCAAAAGACATCAAGTATGCATGAAGCAGCTACACAGAATGCTGTTTCAGCACAACTCTGACAGTGTGAGACAACTGGACTTTGAAGTATGCTGTGCTATCTCTCTCTGGTAAAGTATTCCTGTGCACTGGAATTCTGCCCACTTTATGCCTATTTCATACTGTCATACAATACTGTAAAGTTTGATGGCGCTAGATGTTCGTGTCATTACATTGATGAAGCTGTGGTAAGGACTGTGGTAGCCTAGCGGTTAAGGTACTGGTCTCTGGACACGAAGGTCCAGGGTTCAAATCCCACCTCTGCCAAGCTGCCACTGTTGGGTCCTTGAGCAAGACCCTTAACCCACAATTGCTTGGATTGTAAGATTGTACCAATTGTGAGTCGCTCTGGATAAGGGCGTCTGCTAAATGCTGTAAATGTAAATGTAAATGTAAATGAAGCTGGCTTCAACCTTGCCAAATCAAGTCACAGGATAAGGAACATTATAGGAGACCATGCCATCATCAGTGTCCCTGGGCAGCATGGTGGTGACATCACAATGTGTGTAGCCATTATCCAGACTGGTGTTGTTCATCAGCATGCCACTCTTGGGTCCGACAACACTGCCCACATCATCACCTTCCTTGTCACACTGCACTACATACTCATCAATTTCCCATCATCAAGGGGGTAGAGAAGCAGCCAGGTTTGTTGTCATCTGGGACAACGCAAGTTTCCACTGGGCTGCTCAGTTAGTCTGGTTAGCCTGGTTAACGGAACATCCACAATTTGTTGTGCTTCACCTGCCACCCTACTCGACATTCATCGATCCTATTGAGGAGGCTTTCATGGCATGGAGGGTCAACGATTACCAACTCATGCCTCTTCTCTAGGTGATGGAGGAAGCTTGTGGTTACATTGATGAGAGAGCATGCCAAGGTTGGATACGTCACTCCAGATGGTACTGCCCCCCTGCTGACGACATCACGTGTCATGTCAATGAGATCTTGGGGCCAATTTTTTTGTTATTGATGTATTACAGTATGTAAATTATGTGTCTTACAGTATCGTTCATGAAAACAAAAACATTCCACTTGTAATTGTGTTTGTGGTGTATATGTACTGAATATGCACAAATAGACTGTATATTCTGTATATTGTGAAATACATGGGCGTATGAGTACCATGTCAGACTCAATTGCCATGTTCTGCACTCAAATCTAAAAAAAGAAGAAATAAAACACTAGTAGCAGTTTCCATTTATCACAGTGTGTAGAAAGAGCTGTTCATTTGATATTATTGTGTAGAGTTTGGATGAAAAAAAAATTCCATTTTGGAAAGCATTGACAGAGTTTTGGGTGAAGTGTTTGCTCGTGTGTATCTTGTATCAAGTTTTGATAGAAAAGGAGACAATTTCAGAAACTGGGTCTTAACTGTGCAAAAAAATTAATAAAAAAAAATGTAATAGGTGAATAGTAATAGTTCAAATGAACAAAAAATAGAGAACTCTAAATAGAGAACATTTAAATACAATTAAAATAAACATTTAAATGTAGTATAATAAATCTAGCATAAGACAGTAGAATATATAAAATATTGAATAAAATAACACTGAATATGCATATCAGCATTTAGTCTGGTACACAGTCACTGTAGGATCTCAAGTCCTCAGCGGGAATGTTTTGTTGGCATAGCATGCTCAGTCATCTGGAAGATGTGGTTCCAGTCACAGTATGAGATTAACTAAAGATCACTCACTAAACATGAGATTAGCAATAATCTCAAATACCACTAAATAGTATAGTGGGGTAAAAAAGTATTTAGTCAGCCACTGATTGTGCAAGTTCTCCTACTTAGAAAGATGAGAGAGGTCTGTAATTTTCATCATAGCTACACTTCAACTATGAGAGACAAAATGAGAAAAAATCCAGGAAATCACATTGTAGGATTTTTAAAGAATTTAATTGTAAATTATGGTGGAAAATAAGTATTTGGTCAAAAACTAAAGTTCAATTCAGTACTAAGTAACATAACCTTTATTGGCAATGACAGAGGTCAAACGTTTCCTGTAAGTCTTCACTAGGTTGGCACATACTGTAGCTGGTATTTTGGCCCATTCCTCCATGCAGATCTCCTCTAGAGCAGAGATGTTTTGGGGCAACACGGACTTTCAACTCCCTCCACAAATTTTCTATGGGGTTGAGGTCTGGAGACTGGCTAGGCCACTCCAGGACCTTGAAATGCTTTTGACAGAGCCACTCCTTCATTGCCCGAGTGGTGCGTTTGGGATCACTGTCATGCTGGAAGACCCAGCCATGTTCCATCTTCAATGCTCTCACTGATGGAAGGAGGTTTTGGCTTAAAATCTCACGATACATGGAACCATTCATTCTTCCCTTAACACGGATCAGTCTTCCTGTCCCCTTTGCAGAAAAACAGCCCCAAAGCATGATTTTTCCACCCCCATGCTTCACAGTAGGTACGATGTTCTTGGGATGCAACTCTTCTTCCACCAGTTGAATTTTTACCAAAAAGTTTTATTTTGGTTTCAACTGACCACATGATTTTTTACCAATACTCTTCTGGATCATCCATATGCTCTCTGGCAAACTTCAGATGGGCCTGGACATGTACTGGCTTAAGCAGGGGGACACGCCTGGCACTGCAGGATCTGAGTCCCTCTCGGTGTAGTGTGTTACTGATGGTAGCCTTTGTTACTTTGGTCCCAGCTCTCAGCAGGTCATTCATCAGGTCCCTCCGTGTAGTTCTGGGTTTTTTGCTCACGGTTCTCATGATCATTTTGCCAAGTATTTTTAATTGGAAAAATACAATGTAATATGTACAATCACAAAATTACCATTTACATGTTCCAATTTTTTGTTGTTGTTTATAACAGAACAAACAAAGAAAAAAACAAACAACAACCCTACCCCCACACCCCATCCCCGCCCAGCTCAACACAACCAACAGACATATTAATGGTTGTTTAGGCAACATAGAAGGCACAAAAAAAAAACAAAGGAGAGAGAATAAAAAACGACAAGCACACAGTCAATTAGGTAAAACCTTTAAATTAGTGAAATAGGTGATAAAAGGCTGCCACTTGTAGAAAAGTTTGGCTGTACATCCCCTTAACGTGTATTTAATTTTCTCAAGTTTTAAAAAGAACATGATGTCTTTAAGCCCTCGGGAAATAGAAAGGATATTCGGTGGACTTCCATTGCAATAATAAGGAACGTCTAGCTAGTAGGGACGTGAAGGCTATAATGTCCTTTTGTGTAGAGTTAAGTGAGAGTGAAGTGTCAGAAACACCAAATATGGCGATCAGAGGGCAAGGTTGGATCATTTTGACTCCATTTTGACTCATATCTCCACCATTTCCTGGAGTTGTGCCACACGTTCATGTGGTCTGCATTCGTACACTTTCCACCGCCATCACAAGGAAAAGAATCTCCATTAGATATAGAAAAAAGAATATGGCGCAACTTAGACCACTACAAAATGTAGGTTGGTGAACCGTTCGTGGACCAGACTGGCCCAGGAAACTTGCATTATCCCAAATGACAATGTAGGTGGGCTGCTCTGGTTCCTCTTCCTGTGAGGGAATGAGGATTAGAGTTTGGAGTGACCAAGTTGTGCATGGTGATGTTCCACCATGTCTCACAGGGATATTGACAATGGCATGGCTGTTAGTGATGGTCCTCCCTGACAGACTGATCTTCTTGAACCATGAACATACATGGCTATACAGAGTACTGAGGATGCTGTACTCACATGAACATATTGGCATAATTGCTCCTCCACTCTTCGAGTTGTGGTCAAATGGAAAAAAATATACCCAGTTCATCCTCAGGTCATGTTTATTCAAGACAAGGTTGATAATGAACAGGCTGACCTGGTCAGTATTTATGAAATGGACATTGCCTTCCATGTCTCTGATTTCCCTCAGGGTGATGGCATTATCTTCCAAAGCAATGTTTTCTATGGTGGTCTCTTGGTCATCTGTAAAATTTCTGTATCTGCCACCTCTTGCTGTCCATCTTTCTGTTTTGAGAAAAGAATCTTCTTTTCCTTTCAGCTGTTTCATCAGGGGTCAGCACAGCAGATCATTCGTCTCTATCTTTCCCTGTCATGAACATCCTCGTCTGTCACACCAACCCTCTGCATGTCCTCCTTCACAGCATCCAGAAACTTTCTCTTTGGCCTTTCTCTTCTTCTCCTGCCTCGCAGCTCCATACCCAGCACCCTTCTCCTAGTGTAACCCTCATCCCTCCTCTGCACATGACCAAACCATCACAAGCTTGCCTTCCTAACTTTGTCTCCAAAACATCCTACCTGCATTGTCCCTCTAATAAACTCATTCCTGATCATGTCCAACCTCATCACTCCTAAAGAGAATCGCAGCATTTTCATCTCTGCCACCTCCAGCTCGATCTCCTGTCTTTTTGTCAGTGGTACTGTTTCCAAGCCATACAACATAGCAGGTCTCACTACTGCCTTGTACATTTTCCCTTTCATTCTGGCACATGCTCTTCGATCACAAATCACTCCTGCCACTCTACTCCACCCACTCCACCCTACCTGCACTTGCTTCTTCACTTCTCTACCACACCATTACTTTGGACACTTGACCACAAGTATCTAAACTCATCCACTATCAACACCTCTGTTCATTGCAACTGCACCGTTCCTCTGTCCCCCCTTTTAATCATGCACAGGTACTCAGTTTTGCTTCTGCTAACTTTCATTCCCCTTCTCTCCGATGCATACCTCTATCTCTCCAGGCTCTCCTCAACCTGTTCCCTACTCTAACTACAAATTAATATGTCATCCGCGAATATCAAAGTCCATGGAGACTCCTGCATAACCTGCCTAACCTGTCAGCCTGTCCATGACTATTGCAAACAAGAAAGGACCCAGAGCCAATCATTGCTGCACTCCTACCCAGCCATCATTCCTACTGCACATCTCACCACTGTTACACTGTCCTCGTACATATCTTGTACCACCTTCACATACTTCTCTGTCACTCCAGACTTCCTCATTCAATACCACAACCCTTCTTTTTGCATCCTGTCATAAGCTTTCTCTAGATCCACAAACACACAATGCAACTCCTTCTGGCTTTCTCTGTATTTCTCCATTAACACTCTCAAAGCAAACATGGCATATGTGGTGCACTTTGCTGGCATGAAGCCATGTTGCTGCTAACACATCCTCACTTCTTCTCTCAGTCTAGCTTCCACTACTCTTTCCCAGATCTTCATGTTGTGACTGATCAGCCTTAGTCTTAAAAATTGGGACCATTACACTTCTTCTCCATTCTTCAGGCATCCTCTCACCACCCAAGATGTTGTTATACAATGTAGTTAAGAACTCCACTGCCATCTCTTTTAAGCATTTCCATGCCTCCACTGGTATATCATCTGGGCCCACTGCCTTTCCACTCTTCAATCTCTTTATTGCTGCCCTCACTTCCTCCTTGCTAAGCTGAGGTGCTGCCTGATTCTCAATCTCCACATCATCCAGCCTTCTCTCTCTCATTTTCTTCATTCATCAACTCCTCAATGTATTCTTTCCACGTTCTCAATATAACCTCTTCATTTGTCAACACATTCCCATCTGCATCCTTTATCATCTGCATCCAAAACATGCTCTAGCGTCTTTCTAAGTAGGAGAACTTGCACAATCAGTGGCTGACTTAAATACTTTTTTGCCCCACTGTAGCTACAGACGTATAGGACAAAACATTACACTTTACAGTATATTTGTGAGCACTACATATCCATAGAAGCCATAAAGATATGGTATATTGCAATTACTGTAGAAAGCACTATAAAACTACTCATAGGGTTATTTACATATTCTCTGTTGCTACTGTAAAGCAGCTCAAATTCAGTTGGACTTGCTTATTGGCTTGCTTTTGCCTTTCTCTTCCTTGTCCGCCTTTACTCTTTCTTCTTACTCTCACTTTTTTTCTCTTCTTGCCTAACACCTGTATAAGCGTGTTTTATTTTTGAAGAAATCTTCCAATTGAGTTTGCACAGGTGCAACATGAGTGAGACTAATTGGTAATTAGGGGGTTACATTTTGCAGCCCAACATTTCTAGATGACCAAAGTGTGCTTAGTGCTGTGATCTATGACATTTGCAAAACTGTGATTTAGAATGATATTTGTGAACAATTGAACTGCGCTTAGAGTTTAGCAAGAGTCAAGTTGTTGATACATGAACATCATGTTTTCAGAATTGTGTGAATAGCTCTATTTTTGTGTATAAGATGGGAGAAAATGTAAATATACTGTAAAGTACCAGACATGTAGCTTAGAACATGTGTTTTAGCTCACAAACTCACATGCTCATGAAAAGGCATTAAACAGCACATACAATGCTTTTTGTACCCCTTAACTCCATCAGACACTTTTGAGATGAACTGGAATGACAACCGTGAGTTATGGCTTATAGTCCAACATGGACAGCTAGACTGATAGGCAGATACAGATAGACAGACAGACAGATTGACAGACATATAACTTTATTAACCCATCTTAAAGTCCACACGTTACAGCAGCAGCAAAGGAACAGTAAACAAGGCATAAGAGTAAGAACAGAAATAAGAATATGAACTATTTAGTAGTAATATAAAATGAAAGACTAAATAATAATAATAACAATAATAATAATAATAATAATAGTAATAATAATAATAACAATAATGATGATAATAACAATAATTATTATCATTGTTATTGTTGTTGTTATTATTATTATTATTATTATTGTTGTTGTTGTTGTTGTTGTTGTTGTTGTATAGATTGAGCAAGAGAGCAACCAAAGTCTTCTGAATAACTGTGGCAGGTACAAGGGGGAAAACATATCAG
>JAJAGP010000840.1:33865-71365 GCA_025084515.1 Ancistrus triradiatus | reverse complement strand
TCTGAGGCTAATCTTCACATTGCCGAGTTATCTGTAATGAAGTATGAACACTGAGCATGTGCTCTCTCATTTACTGACGTTCTAAACTTTATATTTACTCAGTGAGTGATATTCACCATTACTGTGTAATAAAACACCTTTCGTCCACCAGCTGGAAGAGCTTGGCCGGATGAACTTCCATGTAGCACACAGGCGTGGCATGGGGATTGGGGTTTAGGTTGGATGTTTGAGAACTAAAATAAGCAGCAGAATATTTTAAAATGGTTGTGAGTGGTTGGTTGACCTGAATAAAAGCCTGGATGTTGAGGCAAAACTTGTTTCACAAATTAACTTTTATACATTTCAAAGTATATCATATGTATTTGTTGGTGCTTAGCAAAAGAGTAAACATCTGAGCCATATTTTGAAAACCCCGTTATTTAAAGAAAAGTGACTATATTATGATGCCATGGTGGCTGCATTAGTATCAGAAGTATGTAATGATAATGTCTATCATCCTTCTGATCAGCCATGTGATATTTCATACTTTTGCAAGCTCCTTGTAAATGTAAAGTTTCATTAGTTTACTGCTTCTACATTTTGACACATATTTAGCACAACATGAAGGAATGCACTATTTAACCCACCATTCTACATGACCAAAAGGACAAATGAGTTTAATGCTAATGTTTATAAAGGAATCCAAACCATCACAAATGTCTAGCAAAAATTATGGAATCACACCATTTGGAGGATGGTCATCCAGTTGTTACAAATATTACACATTTTTGTTCTTTATGAAACATACAAATTAAGTTATTTGAATTAATGGCGCAGTTAAAATGCAGTGCTTATGGACCTTAACAAGCTGACAACCTTGACTAATTGTAAGAAAACATGGCCACAACAAGGATGTTGTCAGTTGAAACAATGGACGGGATTATAAAACTCATTCATTCCCAGTTGGTCTATAATTTGGTGCAGTTATAAACAAAATGGGAAGATTATAAAAGGTACAAATACAGGTAGATAAGTAAGACATCAAAGTTTTAGGCTGAAAAACCGAATTCCTGAAATAGAATATGCACACCAAATATGAAAAAAGACAGAAACGGGATTCAAAATTTGGCAGAACTGTAAGAAGTTGGCTGAATGAAATAGGATTTACATATAAAAAGCCAAACAAAAACCAGCACTAACACTTAAATAGAAGAAAAGGTTACAGTGATCTAAAAAGAAACAGTCATGGAGTGAGGATGCTTGACTGACAGTGGTTTGCAGCGAATTATTAATCAGCTGTTCTAATGAAAGCATACACTTACCAGCCACTTCATTAAGTACTTCTAATTATTTATACACTTGTCCATTTATCAGTTCAACTTACCACATTAGCCACTTTTGCAATAAACAGTTATATGAACTATTGGGAGGAACTAGTCCCTGTATAGCTCCCCTGATAACTATATATGTTCAAGGGCCATTTTTGGTTCGCATTTGCACAGCTAGTAGGAACACTGATGCCACGCAAATTTCGCTTTTAGACAATTAAGTAACGTTATACTTAGTTTGTCGCATATAGGCTCAGTAAAACATGGACTTCACTGTCAGGCTATTTGTCTTTTTTTTTTCTTTTTTTTTTTTTCTTTTTTAGAATTAATAACTCTTGTTTATATGGTTACTGGTGTACAAGTATATTTAAACACCACGGTCTGGACCAATCACCATACACTTGCGTCACGATCTGGGGAAAATGTGCCAATAATTTATTTTCCTTTGTTTAGCTGTTCAAATTTTGGCATCATCTGTGACTTGATTATTTGTTGCAAAGTGGAAAAACGCATAATGACCATCAACAAAGTGTGGTTATTACTGTACAGTATTTTTGCCAGGAGTTGTTGTAGACCATTATAACTTTCTACAAAGCAAACTTCAATGATTAGACACACTTTCCAAGTTTAAAAAACAAGTAAATAAAATCTGACATCTGTGGCACATGATACCTGTTTAATTTAGTTGCTTAATAAATGTTACTTAAGTCATATTTTTTCATGTGCATGTAAATAATTATTCCTGATGCATCTGGATAAGTGTAAAACACAACAACCTGTTTCCATTATATTCCAGCTTAAATGGTGATGTTTGACCTATATAATCGCAACACAGTTCTCGCAATTGTTCTGTTATGTTTGTTTATTTATGATGATACAGTAAACCATAGTTAAATTATCTCCCAGCTGATTTTTTTAAATGTCAATTATAGCAGAGCTTGACTTTTTGTTCTCTACAGGCAGAAATACTCCAAGAGGGTCTGTGTGGTCTGCAGCACAATGGCCTTGACACTGGAGATGCATTTGAAGTCTTGCAAGGATGCTTGGATTCATCTATACTGTCAATCTTTGATGGAGCCCCCACTGGAGAGGTAAAAGCATACCTTTCTCTTCTGTTCACGATTTTTTTTTATTTTACAATGGCAATCTGATCATCTTCTTCTTTCGGCTTCTCCCTTTATCAGGGGTCGCCACAGCGAGTTAAACTTTTCCACCTCACCCTGTCCTTCACATTCTCTACTCTCACCCCAACTCCCTGCATTTATGGCAATCTGATAATACACACAAATACTCATTCTGCAGAAACTGAGTTTTGAATTTAGATTTTTCCCCGGGCAAGTGATACACAGTATGATTCTCTGCAGCAAATGCTGGGTGAGCAGCAACGCCAATGGGCTAACCGTGTTTTTAATTTACTTTCAATACATTGTTCAATAAATGGCATGATATTCAACATTTCATTATAAAATAGGGTTTGTGTTAATAAATTTGCCTAACTGTAGGTTAATGTAAGTGTTTTAAGCATGTTTATACCGCAGTTAGTTCCGACCCCGCAATCTGATTGGTTGAGAGACGTCTTCTGCCATGACATTGTTGATGATATTGACACTGTGGTCGACGCTCTACAAGTATTAATCCGCGGCACACACATAACCTAGCAATGACGCCCGCCAGAAAAAGCAGCCAGGTTATAATGAGTAAAAAACTGCCGAAATGAAAGTTATAGTTAGTTTATAAAATCTATTGGTTTTGAAAACGATATGAATTTGGAAAATGAAGCTATTAATGACCACCTGAGCCAAAGGTTTATCACTGCGTTGCGCTGGAAAAGTGAAACGCAGTCAGTCCTTTAAATCAAACATCCCGGCTCTTAATGGATTCACAGCTCGACTGAAGATCAGTTTTGGTCCCATCAACAAAAACAAACTGAATCAGCTTCATTTCTCACACAGACGTCGTTTTCTGGACTTAAACTCTGCATCTTTCATTAAACACCATGCACGGCTAATCGGGCGTTCATTGATCTGACAGGTTTGTTATCTGTAAGTCCAGCTCTTAGCCCAGAGAAGCTGCTGATGCTCTGCAATCTGCCGTTACATTTCTGACTGATCAGATTAACATTAAGAGCTTCAACATAAAATCCTAGACTTTGGTTATAACATCGGGATCTCACTCCGATTTGCTTCAGTCAGTAGAATAGTGGATCTTAGTAACAGCTTGCCTTGTAAACCCGATGCATTTTATTTGCTAAACGTAAATAAACTTTCATTTTTAATAAATTAAAACTTACTAATCGATATATTTGTGGTTATTGTCTGGATAATAAACAGTTATGGGTAATTCTGTTCCTCGACTTTAATGACTGAAGGGCTTAGCCGCGAGGTAACGATGCAATGGAACCATGTTACCTCGCGGAAGGGTGATAAACAAATCGTTTTTTCTGTCAATTTTATCTTAAAATCTAACAATAAATGACAATAACGGAACTGTGGTATAAAAGCAATAAGGCACTCGAGAAAAACAGTTTCTTCCCAACTGCAGTCGGCCTCATCAACAACGCTCGGATTTCCCACTGACAGCCTCAATTTTAGTAACCTATTTGCACATATGCATAATAGCGTACCACTCCACGTGGTATGCTATAATAATGCATAATCTCAAACTGTGAATGCCTGCACCTTGTTTACATTAGGTGTGTCCTAATGGATATATTGAATATAATTTAACTTAATATAATTTGTCATTTCTTCTGTCATATTCCTTTTTTGTCATGCACCAATACACCTAAACAAATTCCTTGTTTGTGAAAACTTACTTGGCAATAAACCTGATTCTGATTCTGAGTGGGTGCTTTATTGTGAATCTATCACAGGAAAGAGGCGTTACGGCCCTCCGCTTTGCGTCGGGCCTAACAACGCCTCTTTCCTGTGATATATTCACAATAATGCACACCCTCTCGTGCCTTATTGCTTTATTAAGGTAGACTAGGCTATGATATGTACAGCATATATTCAACTCCTCTGTTTACGATCTAGTAAAGTTACGATGGGTTTGTCAGAACATGTCCCCATTGTAAACTGAGGAGCACCTGTAGTATGGCCTATTATTTAATCAAGTGTGTCATGTGTTCCTTTGCAGGTTAAAATTGGCATTGATGAAGAAAGTGAAGCAACGCTGCTTACAGCTCTCACTGAAATACTTGATAGTGTTGACGATGAAACCTTGTCCCCTTTTGACACGCTCCCTGACATGGAACTTTTGCAAGGACAGAGGAGCTGTGAGCACTCACTGGTAAGCATGTCATTAGGCATACTGAAATCTGAGTGTGTTATAGACAGTGGTGGGTAGAGGGAAATACTGTACAAATTTGAGTATAGTGGAGATGCACTCAGACCTGCATTGCGTAGGCGTTACTGCCCATTTCAGGGTGTCATAGTGTGATATTTCCACTGTTAATTGCTGAAAGCAGTGTTGTAGTTATCGTGCATATAAACACCCCCTATAACTTGAACTTATGAGTTGGTGTTTCTACAGCTGCATCACGCATAATCAAAGCAGTTTTGAGTCAGATGTTTGTAGCCTTAGAAATGTGGCTGCTTATATTTGCCTTTATTTTACTGATACTTTGTCTCCTGTAGTTGAGGAAGTTCCCGATCCTATCATGTAGTTCTTCAGAAAGAGGGTTTATGTGCAACCCAAGGCAGTAATCATTCATTAACCTGCATCATTCGTTGTAATTTCACTATTAAAATGGCAAGTATTACTGTTTTGAATTCAGATGAGTGAATGTTTTTTATGTCTTTCTGTTTAACTTGCAGAGAGGTAACGAAGATGAAGTTAGTTTTTCTCAGTTTATGCAAGATTTCGGTGTATCGTCACAACTGGACTTGTGCCTTCCCATATCCTTGGAGCAGGATGGAGAGATGGTACCTATAACTCTCAGTGACCTGGTAAAACACGTGCACCCATACGCCATGACTTTGTGTGTAGAGGGGAAGGAGCAGCTTCTGCCTGAGGGAGGAATCATTTTAGAAGTGATGGATAAGGGAGAACATGGAGAACCCATTCTGGCCATCCAAGACCCAAGCTATCCTCTGCCTCTGGCTAGTGCAGAATTGGAACAGCGTGTCCCAGAAAGTAGTCTACAAAATGCCAAGCCTGAAGGTACTTCACCAGTGGAAGACATTGCTTCTAAGATTTCACCTGTCAATGATAACAAAGTGGAAAGTGGAGTAATTAAACAGTCCAAAAAAGGACTTCCTGAAGAAAAGGAAACTGGAAAGTGGTCTTAAGAAAGAGAAGAACGGAGAAACTGAGAAGGCTCAGCAGGGTTGTAGGAAGCGTTTTTTAAGTAAAGCATCATCTACAGTAGCAGTGGAGGAGCCCAACAAGGAATGTGAAGTACAAAAAAGGAAGAAGAAGGTCACATTTGCATCTGACCTTTCTGTTAATAACCATGATGTAAGCAAAGTTGAATGTTCACTGGAGGTAACTATGGTACATGCACCTATGGACTGCTCTTCCACATTTAACACCACAGCTAATGCGCCATCCAGCCAAGCTGCTAATAATCGCACAGAGTCTCACACTTTGCCTGTCCTGGAAGAAAAAGCCACATCAAATACATTACTTGAAATCTCTAGAGAAACTGACATGTCTTCTATGCAAGAGCCTGCAGTCAGTCAGGCAAGTGAACCTAAACCTAAATCACTAAGCCTACAGCAGTACCGTCTCCTGCGCCAGCAGAAGAAACCAGTGCCAGTGGAAACAACTAAGAACAACAGTACTAAATGGCTACGTTGCCAGAAGCCACCCACGGAACTTCCTCCCAATCCAATCCTGCCTGCCTGACCCCACCACAACGACACCCGTCGTGCTTAGCACCTCTACACAGAAAGGAGCCTGTTGCTGAAATCATTGCCGGCTCTTGGCAACCAAGAGCCCAGGAGCACCTCCAACCCCTGAAGCCTTGCTGATCTTCCTCAGCATCAATGTTTGGCCTCCCTCAAGAGCCTCAAACCCTCAACCTGTTCCCCAAAAAAACAGTTCCTTCTACCAAAACCTGCAGAACTCAGGCCCTCTCCCATGAGCATGTCAACAGTGCCTACTGCCCAGAAATTGCCTGATACAAACAATGTGACACAGAACACTATTCCCAAAGCAACTCAAGCTGCTAATCAGGTAGCAGTTAAAGCACTGTCAGTGGCCACTACTAACGGAGCTCTTCAGGTCCTCCATGTAGCTGAGCAGGTGAAATGTTTACAAGTTACCCCTTCTGCTTTTGATCCTGTCACAACAGGCTCTAAGGCCGAGGAGACCTCCACGTCTCAGGATGTGACTGAAATCTCTACAGGAGCCACTACAAACGTTCAGACCTTTACAGCAACTTCCGTTAAGCCCAATGCTGCTATTTCCTTAAAGACAGCAATTGAACTGACTGTGGAATCTAAATCAGCAAGACCCATCCAGTCGATCAGTTTCCCCAAGCCTACTGTAGCCCCTCAACGTCATGTTGCTCCAATAGCTGCTCAGCCGTTCTCATCTGCTCCAATTCAGGCCAGAATTATGAAGTTAGCAGAGCAGATGAGGAAAGCTTCTGCTCAAGTTCCTAAAGCAAAGAGCCCACTGCAGTGCTTGTCGAGTCCTCACGTAGCGAAATTGGTAAGCAGCGTTCTAAACGGAGTGTACCAGATGAACCACACCAATAGATCATCTTCCTTACATTTATACTGAAATGTAACTTTTTATTTCTCCTTTTCAGGTATTGAAGCTGCTGACCTTGCTAGCCTCTTGGAGCAGTTTGAAGAGACTCAGCGTAAGAGATATTGCTTGATTTTATTGCATGATATCTCTGTCGATTGTGTTGGGGGCAAAATGTGGTTCACTATTTTTGAAAATGGCTACTTTTTTATTATTTATTTATTTTTGTTAATTCATGCCGACAGGTTAAAGCGTATTTCTAGTCTTAATGTATTTATGGCAAAATGCATGTGCGTTTACATCCCTTAGTAGCTGTGCCACAGAGTTATACAGTCCTGTGCAAAAGTCTTAGACCACCATTACATTTGTTGTTTTAGCAATGGTGTAATGACCATACCTTAGATATTATAAATTTCAAAGTTGGATTCATCACTTTGTAATACTCTGTTCCACTGATCTTCATTCTAACCTGTGTGAGTGTTGGCATATCTTAGCCTTTTTACCCCGTTACCCTTCTGAAAAAGTGGTTTCTTCACTGCTACCTTTCCAAATTATACCATTCCTAATCTAGCTTCTACAGACTATAATAGGGTCAACTTGGGATCTTGATGAAGCTGGCTTTGGCTCAAGTATAAGACAAGGTCAAAATAAATACTTGCTATTGTAGCCTATAGAAGCTATTATTTCTAATTAATTTATTTTATATTTATATATATTTATTTTATTTTTATCTGGATGCAATCTAATAATGAAACTGCAAAATGATTATATATGGTCATACCATGTTATATTATAACAAGACAACAGTATGTCTAATTTAATGGTGGCCTAAGACTTTTGTACAATGCTGTAGCTATATTCAAATAACATAACAAATAACGGTGCATGGGTTATTGAGACAAACATTCCTGGCATTCTAAATTTTTAAAGTGCACCTTTAAAAGAACCTCCCTTGAACAGCTACCCTTCTGTGTGCCTAATGTGTAGCTGGAATTCTGCACAGTTTGCAAATCTATTTTACTCTGAGTAGGCTGTCTTTGTCTGGAATATGTACCAGGTCACTACTAGTATATCCGTGCCCCTCACAAAATGCATAGTGCTACACATCAGACCAGGTGTTTCTCCATTCTGATGACGTGACTATTATTTGCATTTATAGTTTATGCAGTGTGAATGGTTTAAAAAAATTCTAATCAAAGGGCACATTTTATTGAAAGTTCCTTAAAATCACATACCTGGGCATGTGGACAAAGCCAGCTCTGAAACTGGGACATTGACCACCTTGCATTTCCTTTTGCAAGCCAAAGAGAAGCAAGTGTACCAGAGGTCTGTGGTGGAGCAGCTGCTTAGGAAACTCCAGGTGAGTATAGCGTGGTTCCAGATGGAGTACAGGAGTTGCCCCAACCTACAGCCCTGGGCGCTGCTCCCACACCAAACCTGCCCTGTTTGGTGTGTGCATGGTTGCGTTTGGTTTTACCAAGACCTACTGAGAAAAGCCCAAATAAAATGGCTCTGAACTCTAAGGGTGATGACACTTGGGAAAAATTCAGTCCATCCCCTAAAATGACCTGCATTTCAAATATCAAATGACCCATTTAATTTGTTCACTGAGCTGTATATATCCCATTGTAATTGCATTGCATGTCTGTGACTCCCATTGCAGATTGGAAACAGGCTGCACAACCAGGTGTACTCAAAGTTTTTGCAATCTGACCTGGCCAGCACTGCAGGTAAAGTGCGCAGCAGGAAAAAATTAATTCCCTGATGAGAAAGCATAAACTGTCTTGTATAACGGTATATTGTCTGTTATCAGTGTTCATTATTATGGGTGTAACGATGCATCCGTGATGGCAAAATTTCACAATGTGCATCGTAGAGATGGTGATGTCACATGCGTTCTGTTTATGACGCCAACTAAATGTAACTGCATTTTTGAACAACAGGGTACAATCATACCTCATGCTCCCAAACAAATTTAAAATACATACAGTAGAACCTCAGAATACAAACGTTACTTTATTCTAAAAATTCAGACATCGAGCTCTAACAGATTCAGACATTTTCCCCCATATTCTAACATAAATTCAGACTACAAACATGGGTAAAACTTGTATGCGTATGTCAGCCTCGGGGTGTGTCTGAAATTGTCCACTCATTTACTTATTCAGTAACTGTTCTACATAGAATACTTTCATTCTTACCCCATTCACACGATTTGAGACACACCCTCAGTCTTGCGTTGTCAGACTTTGTTTTTTTGTTTTTTTGCCTTCGTTTCTCTTTTTTAAATTTACTTTGCCCTAGCATACAGTGGTGCTTGAAAGTTTGTGTACCCTTTAGAATTTTTTATATTTCCACATAAATATGACCTAAAACATTGTCAGATTTTCACACAAGTCCTAAAAGTAGATAAAGAGAACCCAGTTAAATAAATGAGATACAAATATTATACTTGGTCATTTATTTATTGAGGAAGATGATCCAATATTACATATTAATGAGTGGCAAAAGTATGTGAACCTCTAGGATTAGCAGTTAATTTGAAGATGAAATTAGTCAGGTGTTTTAATCAATGGGATGAAATCAGGTGTGAGTGGGCACCCTGTTTTTATTTAAAGAACAGATCTATCAAAGTATGTCTGCTCTTCACAACACGTTTGTGGAAGTGTATCATGGCACAAACAAAGGCATTTCTGGCACAAACATTTGCTACAGGCTAGTTAACAAAAACTCCACTAGTTGGATCCACCAATCCACAGTCAGACAGAATTGGTACAAAATGGAGGAAATTCAAACCATCGTTACCCTCCCCAGGAGTGGGGTCGACCCAACAAGGATCACTCCAAGAGCAAGGTGTGTAATCATGGCGAGGTCACAAACGGACCCCCAGCGGTAACTTTCTAAGCAACTGAAGGCCTCCTCTCACATTGGCTAATGTTAATAGTCCACCATCAGCACCAGAACACTGAACAACAATGGTGTGCATGGCAGGGTTGCAAGGAGAAAGCCACTGCTCTCCCAAAAGAACATTGCTGCTTCGTCTGCAGCAGAAGGCTATTGGAAGAATGGTTTTGTGGACAGATGAGACCAAAATAAAACTTTTTGGTTTTAAAGAAAAGCGTTATGTTTGGAGAAAGGAAAACACTGCATTCCAGCATAAGAACCTTATCCCATCTGTGAAACATGGTGGTGGTTATCATGGGAGTTGGGCCTGTTTTTGCTGCTTCTGGGCCAGGACGGACTTGCCATCATTGATGGAACATGACAACAATTCCTGAATCTATATAGAGAATTCTAAAGGAAAATGTCAGGACATCTGTCCATGAAACTGAATCTCAAGAGAAGGTGAATCATGCAGTAAGACAACGACCCTAAGCACACAAGTCGTTCTACCAAAGAATGGTTTAAAGAAGAATAAAGTTAATGTTTTTGGAATGGCCCAAGTCAAAGTCCTGACCTTAATCCAATGAAATGTTGTGGAAAGGACTGAAGCGAGCAGTTAATGTGAGGAAACCACCAAACATCCCAGAGCTGAACTGTTTCTGTACGGAGGAATGGGCTAAAAATTCCTCCAAGCCGGTTGTGCAGGACTGATCAAACAGTTTACAGGACACGTTTAGCTGCAGTTTATTGCCTGCACAGGGATGGGTGGTCACACCAGATACTGAAAGCAAAGGTTCACATACTTTTGCCACTCACTAATATGTAATATTTTATAATTTTTTTCAATAAATAAATGACCAAGTATAATATTTTTGTTTCATTTGTTTAACTGGGTTCTCTTTATCTACTTTTATGACTTGTGTGAAAATCTGATGTCGTTTTGGGTCATATTTATGCAAAAATATAGAAAATTCTAAAGGGTTCACAAACTTTTAAGCACCACTGTATGTTGCCCTAAATTAATCAAAGCCTCAGAGGCTCTATGCCATCAGCTCACCTCGTGACAATTAAAGTGCTGTTGATTTTAATTTTTTAACTTGTTTTGGGTTCATTTCATAATGTGTAATAAAGGGATTTTTTTTTTTTGCATGGTGATGCAACAGTTAGCATACGTAATTTGTAATTGCATACAATTATAGGAATCAGAAATAAAAAAAGGAATGTTTCACTCAGTTCTTTAAGATATGGTGAAGCTACAATAGAGCATTTTATGTACAATTTTAAACCTATTTTTCTAGCAATTTATTTTAATTGGTAGGGACTTTTTTTTTTAATGTATTTTAAATATGTGCATTGTTTTTCATTTTTTACATTTCAGAGATTTAAAAAATAAATAAATTTAATCGTGAACAGAGTGCATCGTTACATCCCTACTCCTCATGCATTAACACTGTATTGGCCAGTTTAACTGGATGGCCTTCTTTAAATTTGTTACAGCAAACATTTTCCCATACATGAAAAATAAAAACATTTTCTTCCAACTGGACAAACAAATGCATGACCCTTCAATACTGTTTTTCTTTCAATACAGACCTTACTCCTCCAGCCACACCCCCTCATCAGATGTGGAAGCCACTGACACCAGTTACATTATTAGGAAAACAAAAGACTGAAATGCCCAAACCATCTCCAACCAAGGTCATTCAGATAGACCCACTGCCCTTACCTGCAAGCAAGCTGCAAAGCAAGTCTCAGACTTGTTTGACCAATGAGCAGAGACAGCATTTTTCTATAGACCATGATTACTGCCTTCCTCACAAGGAGCCTAAGCAGAATGAAGAGTTCCATTGCTTGAATGGAAAACTGCAAACTAGCATTATCATCAAGCCTGTTGAGCTGCCTTTAAACAAAGCACCTCAGCAGCATGTTTCTGATCACCCTTCAGGCTCTGTCAGTGAAGAAAGCCTTCCAAAAAATAGTGCATCTCTGTCTTCTGTGCCTATGTGTCAGAGTGAACCCTTGACCAGCATGGGCATGGTGACTCCAGATTCTTCTCCTGATAGAATGGATTCTGAAAGATACCAAAGATCTTCTGAACGTTCCCCAAGCCCGTACCTCCATAAGAGAGGTCGCTCTCAGAGAAAATACAGAACAAGATTACCTAGTCGGTCTGGATCCATGTCCAGCAGCTCAAGATCACGCTCACCTCCAAGTAAAAGGTAGCTTTTTTTTTTTGCTAGGCATTATCATGTAAAGCTCTCTGTATCTGCTTGTCATGCATTATCTGTCTTTTCTGCTGTTTTCCTGATGAGAGTTGTGGTCCTTATCATACAGAATATTTAATGTATTGCTTATTTTTAAATTTCTTCCAACAGGCATAGGTCTGGAAGCACTTCCAGGTCTTCTTCAAGATCTTCCTCTCGCTCCTGTTCCAGGTCTCTGTCGCCTTGTCAGCGTGGCTACTATTACTCCAGCTCACAGTCTCGTTCCTGGAGCAGCAGACACTCTCGGTCTCGGTCCCGTTCTCGGTCTCATTCTCGGTCTCCCCCTCGTAGGCCTAGGGACTGGGACACACATCACAGGTGTGAATTGTTGTCCAGTTTGTATGTAAAAATATTCGTCTGTTGGAAATAGTCATGTTTGCCACTCAGAGGAATGGTACAAACGTTTGCATGTAATTATAAAGTATGTAATAGCAGTCCATTCTCTTATCGACTCTCATTAAAATATGGTGTGCTAGACCTTTTGGTTTATAGTCAAAAGAACAGCTTGCTAACCTACTATCATTTCTGTTAGTCTTGACAGAAGGTGTACTTATTATGATTCACGATCTAGTGAACTAACGAGAAAATGCAAAGAGAAAGCTATTGTGAGTACACCCCTAATTTTCATCATAACACAACTGCAGCAAGGCATAACATTGCTATGGATAAGCCATATGATTTTTTTCTTTCTTACTTCAGGAGGAGCGTAGAGTAGTATATGTTGGACGTATTCATGGAGGCATGACCCGTAAAGAGCTGAGGGAACGCTTCTCGTTCTTTGGAGATATTGAGGACTGCACTGTGCACTTTAGAGAGCATGGGTGAGGACTTTCTCTACTCAGTGCAAAAAAACATGATCTTCCTTGCTAAGATTGTGGAGTTGTAATATATCGCCTTTTATCTGCAGAGACAACTATGGCTTTGTCACATACTACAACAAAAATGATGCATTTACTGCCATTGAAAATGGAAGCAAACTGCGGCAGCCGAATGAGCTTCCTTTTGATCTGTGCTTTGGTGGCAGGAGACAGTTTTGCAGGTCTAGTTATGCTGATCTAGGTGAGTTGGAGCTCTTTGCTTTGATCTTATGGGTAGTTTTCCAGACTGATCTTTCCAGATCTCGATGTAATTGTGGCGTGACCATCAAACTAGGCCATGAGTTTGTACCAAAATTACTGTGCTGTAGAAAGCAAGACTGACCAAAACTACAGTGGTGCTTGAGGGTTTGTGAACCCTTTAGAATGTTCTATATTTCAGCATAAATTTGACCTAAAACAACATCAGATTTTCACAGAAGTCCTAAAAGTAAATAAAAAGAACCCAGTTAAACGATTGAGACAAAAATATTGTATTTTGTCATTTATTTATTAAGAAAAATTATCCAATATTACATATTGGTGAGTGGCAAAAGTATATGAACCTTTGCTGTCAGTATCTGGTGTGGACTGTTGATCAGTCCTGCACACTGGCTTGGAGGAATTTTAGCCAATTCCTCCGTACAGAACAGCTTCAGCTCTGGGATGTTGGTGGGTTTCCTCACATTAACTGCTCACTTCAGATCCTTCCACAACATTTCGATTGGTTTAAAATCAGGACTTTGACTTAGCCATTCCAAAACATTAACTTTGTTCTTCTTTAACCATTCTTTGGTAGAACGGCTTGTGTGCTTAGGGTCGTTGTCTTGCTGCATGATCCACCTTCTCTTGAGACTCAGTTCATGGACAGATGTCCTGACATTTTTCTTTAAAATTCTCTGATATAATTCAGAATTTCATTGTTCCATCAATGATGGCAAGCCGTCCTGGCCCAGATGCAGCAAAACAGGCCCAAACCAAGATTCTTATGCTGGAAGCCGTGTTTTCCTTTCTCCAAAACATAATGCTTTCTTTTAAACCAAAAAGTTCTGTTTTGGTCTCATTCGTCCATAGAATATTCTTCCAATAGCCTTCTGGCTTGTCCACGTGATCTTTAGCAAACTGCAAACGAGTAGCAATGTGTTTTTTTGGAGAGCAGTGACTTTCTTCTTGCAACCCTGCCATGTACACCATTGTTGTTCAGTGTTCTTCTGATAGTGGACTCATGAACATTAACATTAGTCAATGTGTGAGAGGCCTTCAGTTTCTTAGAAGTTACCATGGGGTTCTTTTGTGACCTCGCCAACTAGTGGGTCGACCACTCCTGGGGAGGGTAAAGATGCTTTTGAATTTTTTTTCCATTTGTACACAGTCTGGTCTATAACTTTCGTTGGGTACATTTAACACAGTCCTGAAAAGCTGACCTTTCTTTTGTTTCCAAAGTAATTAGAATCTGATTTATTGTATTCCAGATTCAAATCGTGATTTTGAACCAGCTTCTGGGAAACGCAGGTTTGACGCACTAGACTTTGACACTTTACTTAAGCAAGCTCAGAGGAAGCTGAAGAGGTAACATTGACCCCGGGGACAGCCAAGGAGAGATCATGAATTACCTCAGTGCTGTGCACATGCCTTCCATTGCTGCCATTTAGTTCATGTAATTTTTTTGTTGTTGTTGTTTTTCTTTTCCTTGTTTTGGTTTTGTTTCTGCAAGCTAACACCTTCTATTGAAGTGAAGATTTGTATGAAAAATTAAAAGAGGAAAAAATATGGAATAACAAACTATGTAACGAGGATTTTAAAAGTAAGAATTTAAATGTTTAACCTAAAAATGTTGAGATACATTTTAAGAGCCGAGAAATTGTTGAACAGGCTAAATGGTGTATGGAGTGATTTACACTGTTGAAATGTATTTCAACCCAAATAAACCTGAAAAGAACTTGTTTTATTTTTGCACTGTCATGTTCAAAAGCCATTATCTGCAAGACCTTGAACATCCACCAGATATCACTGCTGAATATAGGGGTCATCATCAGACCTACTATACTGGGGCACATGCCCCAATATAATGTTGCTGTGTAGCACTAAAATTACCAGGGTAAAAAGTCAATTTTAGCAGAACTACAGAACATGCCGTGCAAATTCAGAACAGGCACTACATTTCCCATAATGCGCCAACATCTTTTAAGGAGTTTGAGCAGCTAACACTTTGTCAGATCCGGTTTCTGTTTTTCTCTTGGATTAATGGACATCTGCAAATATTTAAAATAAGGTCAGTCATGCTGCAGACAAGGTAACAATAGCTCAAAGCTTTATGTATAATTAATCTATTTATTGTTTAACAGCCTTGTTATCTATGCATATTTGTGCTTAAAGGAAAGCTGTGCCCCTCTTGTGTGAGCTACATATATTCCACCCTGCACAGAAGACTGATCAACTGTTATCCATGTACCACCAGTGAAAACTCTGCGTGCCCAAGGCACGTGTCTCCCTTTGTGACAACAAATTTTCATTATACTGAATGTTTTTAATTGGGCAACATGTTGGCTCAGTGTGTAGCACAGTCACCTCAGAGCGAGAAGGTACTGGGTTCAGTCCCCAGGAGGAGCAGTCTGGGTCCACTGGCATGTTGGCTTAATTGGTGTTTCAAGTGCACCTAGTGTGTGAGTGTATGTGCCCTATGATAGATTGGTGCCCTGTCTAGTGTTAGTCCTGCCTTGCTCCTTATGATACTGGTTTTCCTGCAACCCTGTAAAGAATTAAGCAGATAAGAGAGCGAATGAATGAATGTTCTTAAGATCAGCTTAAAATTACTCCTGCCACAGCACTCTACTGAAGTGGCCACATTTCTCCTTTCTCGTAATGTTTTTTCCTCATGACTTGGTTGTGGGCCATCTATCCCGGAAAATATAGGGCACAGGATTAAGTGTGCTTTGGACAGGATGCTAGTCCATCAGACAACTGGCGTTTACTAAAATTTTGACTAAATACCAGTTTTACTAGTAATACTATATATTTACCAATTCAAATACAGTGGATTGTACTGAACATCTAGTGTGATTCTTAATATGACACGTTCATAATTTTCCACCTCCAGAAAGTAAGTTCAAGTCAGCCAAGGGTTTTGATCCAGCTCCATCCCCTGACTTTATGATTGAATATCTAGTGCAAAGCCTTGCATGAAAACTGAATGTTGCTGTTGTAGCTATAAAAAGGGGACATACTTTATACTAATGTTTCAGGATGGAAAGTTTAGGCCATACAGTGTACATTCTAATTTTACAGACAACTCCTGACATAACAAAAGACGTATTTGATAGATTAAACTTATTTCATTACTCAGCACAAACCACAGTTAGGTTTTATCCAAAATGTGGTAACTTTCAAAAATGAAAGCTTTAATTGCAATTTTTTATGACAGTTTTGGTGGCTCTGTAAGTGCTGTATGCTTCTAAGGAGTCCAGGATGAGTTTTAGAAACCTCGTCTTTCTACTTGTTTCTTTGAGTAAATTGTTTGGGTAGATGTCCATGTGAATGTTAGTTTAACGTGAAATAAACTCACTGACACCCCTGGGAAACCCTCTTGGAAGGACACAGCTGTAACGTGCAAGACTGGAAAGATGTAAGAAGTTAAAGGGGCAACAGGGTGCACACCAGCAGAGTATACTACTATTTATAATATTCTTAGCTGCTTTGTACACAATCCTGGTAAATATTTGCTTCTTGATCTTGAGATTCAAACATGAATAACATGTATGTAAAACTATGCTAATTAAATTAATAAAAGCTGTTGTGCAGTCATGTACATATTTTCACCAAAAAAGTATTTTTTGAAAAAAGGGAAAAAAAGAAAGGCAATTTTACTTTATGTGTAAGTGTTTGGCAGATGAGGGAAAAGTATTATTATTATTAAACATGCCCTGGCCCATCACAGAGATGGCCAGGGGTCGCTGTTGCAGCACTAGGGGATGATTTGTTCTCTCAGAGACAGCCAGTCACATCTCCATGTGGTACCCACGCTCGAACTTGGGCCACTGCACCACCCAAGTGCCCTCTTATCAATACATCAAACATTTAATTAAACTTCAGTTTAAATATACAAATGTGGTTTCAGTTGTGCAAGGTTTGTTCGTTAAGACGCTAGGGGTATACTCTTAATTTTTCCGATAATAATTGGCTTTGTCATTTGAACTATGGCGCTAAAATCATTTGCTACACCCTTCACATTAGTATTCACTGGGGCGTGTAGAGTCCGATTGAAGGAATATTGGTAGGACTGCTACAGTACATATTCACAAAACCCCAAAGGTGAAATATCAGCGAAATCAAGGCTAAACATATAAGTCCTTTCCCGATTAGTGCAATTGCATCGATATTTCTGTAAATCTTGGCGTTTTATTTTCTATGTGCATTTTCCCTTTGAGACCTTTAAGAATGCAGACACTCGGGCAAAGCTACTCACACATAGGAGATGACTCCACGTAATAGAAATCAACATGATTTAATTCCAAGCTTTCTTTCTTTATTTTTCCACAAGCAAAAGTACTTCATTAACACTTCTAATCAAATAATGTTCATTTTAATGACTCAATATCCTCTAGGTAGATTTAATCATTTCTCCGCTATCTATAACCTACGCCTCATCTGCGTGATCTTGCTTGTTCCAAAGTGCTCTTTGGCATCCATGTCGGTTTTGGACTGTGTAGTCCGGCTGTGACTGGTTTAAACCGGCTCTTTGAGTCTGCGCACTGAGTGTAAACAGGAAGAGAAAAATTAGGCTATCGATGAACACGACGTGAGGCAGTTGGTTCGAAATCTACGCGTGCTTTATATTGTTTGCTCGAAATAAGATATTTGTCCGTGCATACATATTTTGTCGACATAGTAAAGAACATATTTGTAGAAAAGCGAGTTCGCTAAGATTAACGGTAATTCGTTCGGCTAGCTGGTTAGCATTTCTACCTGATTGGCCGTGTACCCGAAAAAGTCTAACTCGGTTTTCCAAGAGAAAATCCTTTACATTTCTGTTACAAATATATGAATTATATATGCAATACATTTGCAGATTTCACGTCGACCATACGGCCTACTAACCTAATGTAACACCTAGCACCGTTATTCAGATAGGGGAACCTAGACAGACTTCGTATTCGTGATCAGTTTTAAGTGAAATCAGTAGGAATTTGCTCGCCTGGAAATGGTTCAGAAAGATAAAATAGCGGACCTGTCGCAGGCTGAGCCAGAACCGTGTCCAGCAGGGACGGAGGGTGGTGTGGTGGATGTGCAGAGCTCTGTTGAAGAACACAGTGTAGTGACAGAGAGAACAGGCCGCAGAAAATTCATCAGCGGTGTAGTGGAGGGTAAGTCCATCGTCTTCCTTTGTAGCTGACAGAAAACCATTTTAGAAGATTGATACTAAGAAATCATGTGTACTCCTGTTTGTCATGTCGGTCATTTATTGCATTGCAACATTTTGAATATAACAGCCGACTCCATGTTTAATAATGTATGAACACTGATGTCAGAAATATCATTTACAGTGCTTGACATTTCAGGCTATGGGGAAAATCGTTTTGATGCTATAAGGTATATTATAAGGTGCAGTGGTGCAATACTGTTCATAGTGTTATATCCTTCATATGTACGTTCACCAGGTACATCTTGCTAGTACCAGGTTGGACCTGCTTTTGCCTTCAGAATTGCCTTAATTCTTTTTGGAATTTTTTTCTGGATGCTGGTTTCCAAGTTGATGGAAACATTTCTGAGATTCCTCAGATTTTGGTTCATATTGACATGATAGCATCTCGCAGTTGACATCTTGCACATCTTGATGAGATGATGATCCATGATGAGAATCCCAAATCCCACCATATCCCAAAGGTGCTCCGTTTTGCGATCTGGTGACAGTGGAGGCCATTTGATTACAGTGAACTCACTGCCATGTTCAACATTGCAAATGGTTTGACATGATTTCAGCTTGGTGACATGGCATGTAGAAGTTGGGTACGCTGCCTGATCATAAAGGGACGGACCTGGTTAGCGACTGTAAACGATGGTCAAGAAAATTCTCCACACCATTACACCACAACCTTCAGCCTGAACCGTTGGTACAAGGCAGGATGGATCCATGCTTTCATGTTGGTTATACTAAATTCTGATCCTACATCGAATCTCCCAGCAGAAGTTGAGACTCATCAGACCAGGCAACGTTTTGCCAAGTCTTCTATTGGGGCAATCTCTTTTTCACACAGGGCCATGTAGGGCTGTTTTTTCTCCCTTAATAATAAACACCTTCATTTAAAAACTGCATTTTGTGTTTACTTGTGTTGTCTTTGACTAATATTACAATTGGTTTGATGTTCCGAAACACTCAAGTGTGACAAACATGCAAAAAAATAGGAAATCAGGAAGGGGGCAAACACTTTTTCCACACCACTGTAATTAAATATGAGAAAGTAGCTCTTATTTGTTGATTGTATAGAATGCACAATTTAATAAGAAATATTTCTTTCTTGTGGGCATTAAAAAAAAAAACAGTAAATGTGCGATATCGTGATATGAAATTTAGGTCATATCGCACAGCCCTACCACCATTACCACCGTAATGCAGTATGCCAGTATGCTTTCCAAGATACAACAGTAGAAAGTAATTGGCAGCTGTTGGTAACATGGTGTTCATCTGCCACAAATCTAAAATGATTTATAAGCTGTACCATGATTTATTGGTTTATCACAATTAGATGTCAGCTTGGTTTTTAAGACGTTTTCTACTGAACACAACATAGAGAGGGTTCTATTCCTAGTTGAAGTCTGGCAATTGAGCTCCGTTGTTACCTGGAGCCCAAGTGATGATGTGGACGTAGACAGAAAAAGTCATTTTCACTATGTTAAAAATCCTTTTCTATATGCATTTCATGTAAATAATACATCTCTAAAAATATTAATCCAGCAAAATGGGTTAAATTCATGCTTGGCCAAGCTAGTCATGCCCATACCAGTTTAATGGATGATCTGTTTGGAGGCCTCAGTTGCAGTTACGGATGACAGAGATCCACCGAGTGCAGTGCATATTGGATAATGGAGTTTTCCATGAAGATACCCATCAGAGTTCTCTTATGAGTGGGAGGGGCTGCCTCATAATTTTCTGTGCAGAACATTCATAACTGGTGTACATTCATAACACTCGGTATTTTCAGTAAAGGGAAAGTTGCCGTCTTGGCTTATCCTGACCAGAGTCGTGGAGGGGGGTGAGTAGTTCCGTAGCCTGTCCCAGAATAAATGGGTCAGTCTGATAGGGAGTTGGAACTTCACCCACGAACATTTATACCTCTTTACTGGCCAATCACGTGAGTAGGCAAACTACCTCGACCATCTGAAGCCCCTATTTCACCATACAAAGGCTTAAATCCTATTTGAATGGAAACATAAACCAGACTTTAGAATTGTAGACATTCTTTGCTGGTGTGGTTGAAATGTGTGCTGTGTGTGAAAACTAATCCCCCCCCTTTGTGTTTTAAAAGGGTTTTATGGTCGACCATGGACAATGGAACAAAGAAAAGAACTCTTCAGGAGGTATTGCAGTATTTGTATGGCAAACATCACAGCTATTATTGTATGTATTTTCTGTGTCTGATCCCTTGTCCATATGTTGTGTTTATACAGGCAGCAGAACTGGGGACTGAACACATACTTGTATGCACCAAAAGATGACTACAAGCATAGAATGTTTTGGAGAGAGATGTACTCTGTTGAGGAAGCAGGTGGAAATCTGTTACCAGATTTTAATGTGCCAACAAAATAATTCTGTCTAATTATGTAATTATAATATTGTGGGTTTTTTCTCTTCAAAGAACAACTAATGACGCTAATAAGTTCTGCAAAAGAGTTTGGAATTGAATTCATCTATGCTATCTCGCCTGGCCTGGATATAACTTTCTCAAACCCGAAGGAGGTCTCTACATTGAAAAGGAAGCTAGACCAAGTAATGTTCTACAGTACTTCATTTCTACATCAAACATATTTGTATATTATTGAATGGCTTTAGTTTTTATATGCCAATTTGTATTTTATTTCTCGTCATAGGTGTCTCATTTTGGGTGCAAGTCCTTCGCTCTGCTTTTTGATGACATTGACCACAACATGTGCCCAGCTGACAAAGAAGTGTTCAGCTCTTTTGCACATGCACAAGTTTCCATTACCAATGAGATCTTCCAGTATCTGGGAGAACCTGAAACATTTTTGTTTTGCCCCACAGGTACTTATACCTTTTTATAGTTCTCTATAGGCTGTTATTTTGTTGTTTGTCTTCTTTGATTGACTTTCTTAATTTTTTTCAGAGTATTGTGGATCCTTTTGTTACCCAAATGTGTCCCAGTCGCCTTACCTGCGTACAGTTGGCGAGAAACTGCTGCCTGGCGTTGAGGTTTTGTGGACAGGTGACATTTGAATGATAAATAATCTACAGTCGTAATGTGGTGATGTAATGTGTTACTTTGGTACTGACTCTACAATATTTTTTAAAGGTCCAAAGGTAGTCTCTAAAGACATAACTGTAGAGTCTATTGAAGAGGTCACAAAGATTCTGAGAAGACCGCCGGTCATTTGGGATAACATTCATGCCAACGATTATGATCAGAAGCGGTTGTTTCTGGGCCCCTACAAGGGGAGGTCCACAGAACTCATCCCTCGGCTAAAAGGAGTTCTCACAAACCCCAACTGCGAATTTGAGACAAACTTTGTGGCCATTCACACATTAGCAACATGGTATAAATCAAACATGAATGGAGTGAGAAAGGATGTTGTGATGAGTAAGTACTGTTATTACTGCATTAGTTAAGTCTGAGTTTGGGGCTTTGTTATAGCTAGTTTGTCTGGTTTGCCCTGGGTTTGCTTTCATGTCATTTCTGTGCAATACCTTTGAAATGCATAGTATAGCCTTAGTCTATTAAAATGGTAGAAACTCATTGTACTAAAACTCCTATGAGAGATCAAGCCCTAACGACCATTGCCAACAAATTAATAAATGTGTGTATAAAAACATTTAACCTTTTATTACTTTTCCCAATACTTATAATGAAATAATTAATCTAAATTATTTTGGTTATGTACAGGATCATTTATTAAATGCAAGACATTGATGAATATTATTGAACAAGCAAGTTATTCGGTTTCTCTTAATTGTATTTTTTTTTTCTTTCTTTCCCCAGCGGATAGTGAAGACAGCACAGTTTCCATTCAAATAAAGTTGGAGAATGAGGGTAGTGATGAGGAATTGGAGACAGACATCTTGTACAGCCCACAGATTGCCCTTAAGCTGGCTCTTACTGAGTGGCTCAGCGAATTTGGAGAGCACCATCAATACAACAGTAATTGCTGCTGATTGTTGTTATTGATGTTCATTTACATTACATTTATTATTGCTGTCTAAAGTGTATAAATATTTCATAGATCATTTGTCTGTTTTGTTTTGTTTTTTTCTCTGCAACTATTTTGGCAGGCCGTCAAGGAGCTCACAGTGGCATGAAAACCTCATCTACTGATGTGTCCTCAATAGCTGCCCCGACTCTGGGATCTTCTACTACAGTCACCACAGTATTCCAGCAGCCCATCATGAGCCCTGCTGCACCCCCCAATGAGGAACCACACACACTTCTTAAAGAGGAGTTGGAGGCGGTCGAAGTGGAGGAGGAGAAAAAGGATTCGGATGAGGAGCCTATGGAAATGGTTCTGGAGAAACAAGACGAGGTCGAGGATGCCAAGAATGTCAACCAGATTCTCACAAAAATTACTAAGACCACAATGACAGAAGACCTGAAACCCATGGACACAGATAAGGAGAGCTTATTAAAGACTCCTGAGATGTCTGTTCAGGAAGACTGTGGCAGTGATATTGCACCCATGCAGACTGATGAGCAACTCAATAAAGAAGTGTTTGTTCCAGGACCCGACGAGAAAGCTCTTTACACAGCAGAGTCACTCACACTGGAGGACCTGACTCTGCTAGCAGAACTGTTCTACTTGCCATACGAACATGGTTCTAAGGCTGTGCAGATGCTCAAGGAGTTCAACTGGCTCCGGGCCAACACCAGCACTGTCAGTGTAAACTCCAAGTGCAATGATCCAGAGAAAGTAGGTGGTATAGACAAAATGAACTGCTAAATTGTCTTTTGTGGTTAGTATATTTAAAACATTTAATCGGTAATGTTCCATGAATTTAGTTGCGTCTGGCTTGGCCTTGTGTGTGTTCATCTCCCTGTGTCTTTGAGAATATTTGAAGCCAAATGACCTCATGGTTTTGGCTAACTACAATAATCTGACCATTTTTGACACCATCAAGTCATGTCGGATTTATTTATATAGCGCTTTTTACAATGTCTCAAAGCAACTTTACAATTTTTGATTATCTCCTGATATCTACGTCCAATCCCAAATTGAGCAAGCCTAGGGCGACAGTGGCAAGGAAAAACTTCCTTCAGGTGGTTAGCTCTCTAATTCTGCATCATAACCTTAATTGTAGCAAAATTTTCCCATTTTCCCCATATTCCATAGTCTTGGTTAGAAATGCTGAGTCGAGGCTTAACCCAAGTGCATGACGAGACCTAGACCATTAATATGTGGTCTTGAACTTCATATCTACAGCTCTAAGTAATGGGGAATTATTATGATTTCTGTAGGCAAATCAGATGCTGTCGAGAAACTAATTCCATCCAAATAGGGCTTTAACCCCTGAGGGCTTATCACACGTCCTTGAGATAAACTCCTGTGTTGGGTAATTGAGCAGTGGTGGAAAGCAGACTTTGCTGCTACAAAAAGGAGGAAAAGCAACGATCAGCCATAACATTAAAACTGAGCCCAGACTGAATAGCAAATACGTTGACGATCTCGTTACAATAGCATGTTAAGCTCTGGGATATATTACCTCCGTGAACAGTGGGTAGCGGTTCTTGTAGTTCAGGCGTTGTAAAGTCCTGAACAACTTTAACAAGGGACAGGTTGTTATGTGGTACTGGACCTAGGAACAATGGAAGAAGGTAGTCTGGTCCAAGGGTTTTTTTTTTTTTCTTTTTTCTTTTTGTTTCTGGCCCCTCTTTAATCATATGGACAGTTTGGTACGTGAGCATCGTTTACTTAAGGAAGTAACAGCACCAGGATGCATTGTGGAAAGAAGATGGATGCAGTGTGATACTGTGGTTAATGTTCAATTGGCAAACGCTGGGTTATGTAGACATTAATTTGACACGTATCACCCACCTTAACGTTGTTACAGACCAGGTTGTTTTAACGTTTTGGCTATTCAGTGTAAATTAAATTTTGACGTCTAATGATTTTTTGGGGTTGTGTGTCTGTCAGGTGGCTGAATGGCATACCAGAGCAGAAAAATTCGAGGAGATGTGTTGCAGCGTCATTCAGATGTCCACCAGACTCACCAATTCAGCCAACAAAACTATTCTGTATGACCTGTATCCCTATGTCTGGGATATAAAGAGTATCCTCTCTATGGTGAAATCATTTGTCCAGTGGTTAGGTAGGTATAACTTTGCCCTGTAAAACGGGACTTTTTGTCACTATGCATACACCCTTGAATAAGCACTGAGTGAGTGGCATAAACAACATGATGTGTAATTCTCACTCACACGACATCTGTAAGAAATCTACTGTAGCCTAAATGCTTCAGCATGTGATAAACCACTTCTCGTTGAATTAAAAGAATAAGTAATCTGTTCTCTCGGATTGGATAAAATTACCCTTCTATATCTGTCTTATATTAGACTATATACTATAATGGATGGGTTTATAGGATTGCGTTCCTTCACTTCTTCTTCCACTGTTGGTTTAAGTATCGTTCTTTTCCGCTGACTGAATGCTGTCTTCATTGCTAGGCCATTAACTATTTCTTTGCCAGTAAATGGGCAAACCCTAACAGGCCTACCTGAATGACTGCAGGGATTCTATCATATTTGGCAGTGTTTGAATTGCCAGTGTGGGTTCTGCTGCTTGCTGTGTTTTCAGTATGATGTGCATTAACGTGGCAAAACCTGCTGCCATTTCTCCCAATTAAGGGCCTGAACGCGATGGAAAGTTGATCCCCTATGCCATAGCGTGCTGCGCATGCGAGCTTGGAAAACAAGGCAGCTGTGTAAGGCTATTCTGGTGCTTTATGAAAATAATTCATATTTACTGAAATGTAACACAGTTTGGTTGGTTTTGTCGCAAATACGACAGAGCGTAAAACATGAATAAATTCTTGTGTGAGTGAAAATTGAATAGATGCTTTACTCTAATCGTACTGGTCTGACTAAGGACATACCATTGACTGTGTGTGCCATGTCTGCAAGTAATATGAAGTGAAATGTGCTCTTCATAGAAGGACTAAAGCTTACTGGGTTTAATTCTAAAATAAACCAAGCTGAGTCCGCCATTTGCTTTTACATCCAGATCATTTGTGCAGCATATTCACATGAGCACCATGATTGAGATGTCCTATAGGCAGTACAGGCCTGTATGCTTAGAGTACTGGATTCTGTTCTAAATTGGGTAATTGTAAATAGGTTCTTTTGTATTTTATAGCACCAGCATGGCCTAGGTTACCTTGGTAACCACATTTTATTCACAGGTTTCTATCCAGCAATATGAAAAAGAAACACAGCAGGCAACAACCAAACTGGTCAAGCCTTATTTCAGTGTAACCATTAGTGTTGGGGGGCAAATTGATGTATGCCACAAATAAAAAGTCACCATTATCTTTGGGGACATTTAATATTTTTAAATAAAAGTGGCTGTAATTTCAAAAGTGTCAGAGAAGCGTCAAGCTGCACTGCGGGAAGTCTTAGTTCACCCAGTCTTGCTTTGCGTGGTGTAAAGAGGCACGTGCTCCACATACGTGCTCAGCTTCTCTTTCTGAATTGTGCATATCCCCTCTGTTCTTTGGTCCAGCGTAGTGCAGATGGCAGTCAGTCAGCCCTTCTCTGCTGTTGTACTGAAATTACCTTACTAATGACCTCTTGTATTGTCTTCTCCCTCCATTATGTACAGATGGAAGAATCCTCAGCACAAGTTTCTACTGCTATTGGATCGACAGTGGACTTTGTATGCACTGTGCTGGCGCTATCAGTTTTCTGTTGGGGAATAGGGGGGGTTAGAGTTTTTGTGCATCTGTTGATTATTTTCTAAGCGTTGCCAAGATGAACTAAGATTTGCATATGCTTGGATAGGAAGGAAGTCACATTTGCGCAGCGTTAGTTCGATTGACAAGTGTTAACCCCAATACTCTTTTCTCTGGCAGCTCTAATGTGAATTTTGTTTCCATCAGTAGGCCTAATTGTGATGGCTCCGACCAGCCATGAAGCACCATTTTAAGGGAAATATAGCTTCCGAAAATTCTTACATGCCCAGGTCTTGTTTTACAAATTTAGAGTAATTAAAGGTGACTTTTTCAGATTTTTAATAGACTTGTAAGTGAACAAGAGTTCAGCAAATTCCCTTCAGGTGGTGCTCAAGTGTGCTGTGCGCTGTCATTTCATCACAGGATGTGCTCTTAGGTATCTGATATGAAACCCAGTGTAAATGGGACTGTTCTGATTCCTGTCTCCACGCTGAATTTGTCTTGTTACATGACTATTTATTACTTGCTTTTATCCACTCCCAGTTTTATCAAGCCTTTTAGAAGGGCTGGAATATCAGTCACAGGAGTCTGAAAGTGTCCGTCCCAATCTTTTCCTTATACAGCAGTTCAACTGATAAAAGGGTTCTTGTCCGTCTTGTATGCCCTAGCATCTGTGTCTAAATTGTTTGAGCTAATTAACAGTGGTCGTCAGTCATGTGACAAGGCAGATAGATGTAAATGTGACTTCAGAAGATATATGGAATTCAGAGGGGCTTTAACAGCTGAAGCTTAATTCATTGCTAGCAAGCCAGTGATGTAGAACTAACAAAATTTCAAAATGTACAGCCGTTAAATCTAGAAGGGGGGAGCTTATTAGAACAGCTGTTACATTTGCAAAGTGTTTCTTCCGGCATAATATGACAAAGTAACACGTTTCAAATGGCTATTTCGAATTGTCAGATGATTTGTATGACACATCAAATTTAATGGTTGTTATGTTCATGAACCCCAGTTTCTTGTCTTAACAGTCAGTAAGTTAGATCCTTATTTCATTAGTCATTTGGCCATGCGTGTTCTGTTCACATCAGAGACTGTCCTCAATCAATCTAAGCTTTAGCTGCTTGAGCCCAAAAATCAGCGATTTAAAGTGTTACCTTGTTTATATACAAATATTCTGTTTGTTAGTTCGCAAAATATTGGCATTTAAATTTGAATGGTGTTATTTGGAAATAGACACCACTGCCCTTTACCCCCTTCCTCCTCATTTTGGCAGAAAGCCCCTCACGTAACATTTTCCGCTTGGATCTGATCTCAACAGGGTGTCGTAGTCAGTCCTCAGCACAGTTCTTAAGTGGAGACCAAGAGCCCTGGGCCTTTAGGGGCGGTCTAGCAGGAGAGTTCCAGGTATCCAATATTGAATTCACAGCCAAATGTTAAAATGAAGTTTTGTTTTGTATTCATTTTATCTGGTGTTTTTGCAAAATGTGAAGGGTTGGTCTGTTGAAGGTGAGCTGATTGTTCTCAGAAGTAGGTGATGGATATACAGTCGACTTTTCTGATCAGATCCTAATGCTAAACCAAATAATATGAATGCTAATTGTAATTTGGAATAACAAAGCAGTGTTTGTGGTGATTAGTGTTTTCTGACACCGAATTTAGGTTTCTTTCAGCAACTGACCAAAAGAGATGTGACTTTTCCCTAAGCGCCTGCGACTGCGCAGCATGGCTAGGGTCTGTTTGTATGACACTTATTTCTTTGCAGGAAGCGCAAAATAGTCTGCTGCGCCTGCATTTGCGTTGCCGCGCTCAGGTGTGCGCCTGCGAGTTCGCCAGCAAAAAGCTCCATGAACAAATCTGTGATTTCAAATATATATTTACAAAAAATGTGTACCAATTGATTAGTGCTTGTACATATGCAGAGCAGCGTTACATACTGAGCATAAACGATGCAGTCACTTTGATATTTGGTCATGGAGTTTTCGGTCAATTTGTGCATCATTACTTTTCTCTACAGGAAGTGCGCAGCGAATACTTGCGATGCTTTACAGTGGAAATGGGCATCTCCTTTAGCCAGTTAAGCCTTATTCAGACCAAGCCCACAGCCAAAATATTCACTCTTCTGTTTGCTTTTTGTGTTTCTTTTCAAACCATAATACAAATGCACAGAAAAGTGTTTACCTTAATTGTGCCGTTTACCTGCTCTTGATTACCAACTGACCAAAAAGATTTAAATCTCAAATTTCAAAATTCAAATCCAAAATTGAAAGTCACTTCTTTCATGCCATTTTCTTGGTTTTGAGTTTAGCTCTTTGTGCTCAGGTTGGTTCAGCAGGGGCAGGGAAACTCAGAGGTAGAAGTCTAAATGATGAACTTCTCAGTCATGGTCATAAAGCTGGGCAGATATTAATGTTTTTTTTTCCGTTGGTCACCACAGCGACTATTACCATAGATGGGGCAAATGATCTTTTCTACCAGCCACCACCCTCAATGCCAACTTCTAAAATCTATTCCATAAGGCCTTACTTTCCTAAAGATGAGGTAAGTACTGAGTCTGTGTATGGCTTTCTGATCGTTCAAAACTAAACATTTTTATTGTATGGAATGTTCCATCCTCTGTCTTGTCATTCTAGAAAATTGTGACATAATCATGTGTGTGTGTACAATTTTGCCTTTTTAGTCTGCAGTGTACAAGATTTGCAAGGAAGTATACACTGAAGGAAGTGATGACATTCCTTTCTGTGACCAAGAACCAGACCTGATTGGAGACAGGTAACCCAAAAGGGTCTATTTCTTGGCACTGAATCTGTTAAAAGAGGTGTGAAAATCCGTGCTACCAGCGATACAGATATCACCACACGTTTTGCTTTATGGCAAACAAACAAATGACAGAAACAACATTGTACAGTTTGTTCAGTTGTTCATTTTAAAAGCTGAACACTCTGACTTTGAAAGAAGGACACCCAGCTTTTAGTGTGGCACAAGATGTCAGTTGTTCCAGTTAGCTGTGTCTAAACTTTGGTGAAAGTAAGACGTCAAAGCATTAGGATAGAAAACCCATAGCAATATACCTTCAAAGTAGAAAATGCAGAACAAAACAAAGGACAGAACTGTTTAAAACGTAGTTTTTTTTATAAAAAAAATTAGGCTGTATGATAAATGGGGAATTTACAATGTAGAGAGAAAACAGAGGAAAAACAGCTCTAACACACAGGCAGAAGAAAACAAGTTACAATTGCACTAAAGACAGCCCATCATGGACCTGTGGATGATTGGGATGAAATTATATTAAGTGATTTAATCATGGAATCTGGGCATTGGAGATTGGCCAAGGAGGATGAAACCTTTGTCTGGTGCCATTCTAATGAAAACATAAGAAAAACAAAAAAAACATGTCAAATTTGATTATGAAGTTGGATGTCAGGACCAGGGATGGTAGGGAGATGGCAGCATTTTACGTCAGCAAGTCAGTGGTCAGGTGTACATTGAATTTGGGTCCAGGACAAGGCTCTGTCCTGCAGGGGTTTTTTTTTTATTTTTTTATGATGGATTCTTCTTGTACATCATCTGAAAAAAAATGATTTTAATTAAAATAAAATGATGTAATTAAAAATAAATAATTTGTTTGGGAGGTATGCTTCAGGTTCCAAGATGTTCAGGCTATTAAACAAAAAATTGATTTTGTTTGTTGAATCTGTTGTTTTTTTATTTTTATTTTTATTTTTTTTTAAGGCTACAAAGTTTTTAAAAAAGTGGTGATTCCATACTTTTTGCCAGAGGTTGTCTTGTGAATGTTTACTAGCCCTAACTTCATATTTTACTTGCTATGTGCAGTGGTTAACAGTAATCATATCTACTTCAGGTTAGTAGGAGGGATTCTATCGCTCAGCCCAGACTATGGCTTTGTCTTGGAGGATGAGGACGGAATTTGTGGCTATGCCTGTGGTACTGTGGATGTCAAACCCTTTGTGAAGAAATGCAAAATGAGCTGGATTCCATTCATGCAGGAAAAATATAATAAACCCGACTCGGAGAAGGATTTATCTGAGGCTGAGGTAAGACCTCGTCCATCACATTCCTATTTCCCACATTTAGGTTTTTGCCTTCGATGAACAACATTTTGAATGTGCTGTGTTTGTCATATTGCCTACAGAAAATGATGCTAAGCTTTCATGAGGAGCAGGAGGGTTTGCCAGATTCGTTCCTCAGTAACTTCCCCTCCCTCATTAAGGTTGACATTCACGCAAAAGTCACTGACCCCAGTGTGGCCAAAAGCATGATGGGCTGCCTGCTGTCATCGCTGAAAGCCAATGGTATGTAGCGTACAGCACTTTTCTGCGTTCACCTTGGTACAGGGCTTGACTGCCAGTATCATAGCATGAATAGAACCTAGGGGCTGCCTCACTCTAAACATTTGTCTGTAGAAAACTATAGAGGACAAACGGTTTAGTACAGCCCATGCTTTTGTGGTTATCAGTAACACCTATGTGGTCCTGCCACAAAAAAAGTGACTTTTGAAAGGCCAGGCACAGACTGCACGTTTGTCCAAATGATGGGTGCCTGCTATGTGGACCAAAAACATGTGCTGTCTTCTTTTTTTAGGAGAGGAAACATGGCAAAGTATCATACATGTCACTTATTGATTTTCAGTGTGGTTTTTTGTTGTTGTTGTTTTTTTAATAATATACATATACAGTTCATACAGTGGAGCAAAAAAGTATTTAGTCAGCCACTGATTGTGCAAGTTCTCCTACTTAGAAAGATGAGAGAGGTCTGTAATTTTCATCATAGGTACACTTCAACTATGAGAGACAAAATGAGGAAAAAAAATTCCAGGAAATTACATTGTTGGATTTTTAATTAATTTAATTGTAAATTATGGTGCTAAATAACTATTTGGTCAATAAATTTGGTTCAACTCATCAATACTTTGTAATATAAAACCTTGTTGGCAGTGTTCCATCTTCAATGCTCTCATTGATGGAAGGAGGTGTTTTTTTTTTTTGACTTAAAATACATAGATACATGGGGGGGGGGGCCCCCGTTCATTTTCCCTTAAACCACGGCCCCCCCATTCAGGCTGTCCTGTCCCCTTTGCAGAACACGAAAAAAAAAAACCGCTCCAAAGCGATTCACAGTAAGGTATGGTGGTGTCCCTTGGCGGTACTGGCGACCTCAGGCCGTTTTTTTCCTCCAGTTGTCTTTTTTCCAAAGTTCTATTTTGCGTTTTTCACTTGACCGAACACATGATAATTCTCCCAATCCTCTTCTGGATCATCCCATAAGCTCATCTGGCAAACTTCAGACCCCGGCCTGGACTGTGTACTGGCTAAGCAGGGGGAACACGGGCCCTGGCACTGCAGGATCTGAGTTCCCTCTCGGCGTACGTGTGTTGTTACTGATGGTAGCCCTTGGTGTACTTTGGTCCCCAGCTCTCTGCAGGGTCATTCTTCTGTGTAGTTCTGGGGATTTTTTGCGGATCCACACCGCTTTTCTTCACTTCTATGATCTTTTTGACCCCGAAACGGTGATGGAGATATTGTTGTGGGGCCGGACACAGAATCGAGGGACCCATTATTCAATTGGTCTTGTTATGTCTTCCATTTTCTTAACAACCTGCTCCCACACGTTGATTTATTCAACCACCAACCAACCTGCGGCTTGCCTATTGTAGATTCACTCTTCCCAGTCCCGCCTGGTGCAGGTCTCCATTTTCTTTCTTCCTGGCCGTGTCCTTTGACAGCTCTTTTGGTCTTGGCCCATTGGTTGAGTCTTGGCAGTCCTGCAGGGACTGTTTGAGGGAGGGCTGTGGGGGAAAAACAGGTGTCTTTTATACAGGGTGATTACTACAGATAACGAGGTTCAAAACCAGGTGCCATTAATACACGGTAACGAATGGGAGGACAGAAGCAGCTTCTTAAAGGGGAAGACGTTACAGGGGGTGTCTGAGAGAGCCAGAAAGAAAATCTAGCTTGTTTGTTATTGACCAAATAACTTATTTTCCCAACCATTATTTTACAATTAAATTCTTTTAAAAAAAAATCCTACAATGTGATTTCCTAGATTTTTTTTTTCTCATTTTGGTCTCTTATAGTTGAAAAGTGTACCTATGAATGAAAATTTACAGACCTCTCTCATTCTTTTTCTAAGTAGGGAGGAAACTTGCACAATCCAGTGGCTGACTAAATACTTTTTCTTTCCCCACTGTATATCCCAGGTTTTTTGGAAAAAAATAAAATGTGTCATAAATTGCCTAGGTTAGACTACGATTTAAAAAATGTATAAAGATACATTACTTGCATGTGGATAACATTTTTTAAAAAAAAGAATTTTAAAGAGGCCAACACAAAGGCATAAAAAGGAGCAGCCACTAAACCATAGACTTGTTTAAGGATAGTTAATGAGAAGTAGAGAGTGGTTTTTTTTTTTTTTAAAAATGAAACCTTCGCTCTCCTTCATTCTTCTGTAATAACCATGCAGTTCTTCAGACAGCCACTTGTATTGATATTGTTAAAGCTAATTATTATTACACATGTTGCAAATAAAAATACTGATGAAAATCTGGAAAGCTCACTGAGGCTAAATTATTCAATATGGTGTGACCAAAGCAAGCGGTTCTCAGTTCTGTGTGTCTTGAAATAATGTCTTTACTGTATTTCCCTTTGTCAGGCTCCCATGGTGCCTTTTGTGAGGTCCGGCAGATGGACAAACGGATGCTGGACTTCTATGGCAAACTTGGCTGTTTTGAAGTGGCCAAAATGGAAGGGTTTCCTAAAGACGTTATCATAATGGGAAGAAGCTTGTGAGAAAGACTTTTTGGAAGACTTCCACCCTAGGAAGCATTTGTACAAAGCTACAGTGGTCTGCAGACTTGGAGTGTGTCTCGCGCTGTCTGTTCAAATAAAAATGACACATTCTTATTTTATGTTGCAGTCATCACAGGCTGCCATTGTAGCTTATTTCTTGTAGGCCTGCTCTTCAGAAATTTGCTGAAAGCATTTGAGTAATATTAGGTGCTTCTACTACTCAGTGTTTTGCACAGCAGTGGTGGCTTGACAGGGTGTGAAACTGTGTGTAGCCTTTATTTGAGACCCCCCTCTGGTCTGTAAGATAGCTTGGGCTAGCCAGGTGCCATTTAACCCTTGGGTGGCATTTAGGCCAGCCTATTAAACTCCTACCGGTTATTGAAAGGACTAAAGTTTCTGTGTGCTTTTCACTCCACCATGCCTGACCATCTAATGGGCAGTAATCTGAATGTGGGTTGATCATCTGCTTTATTTATTGGTTTTCTAGTCACAAAGTGTTAATGGTTAGAGTTGCCACACCATTTAGCTGCGTTCTAAAATGTAATTTGCAGTGTTTATTGATGGGTCTAACAAAATCTATAACCTGGAGAGAAATCCGAACATGGAGCTCGTTTAAATGCATACATGAAATCAACAGTGGAGCCTACTGTCCTTAAAACCTGCATGGACAATATTTTTTTTTTTGGAAGCCCAAGTTTGGCATGTGTATATTGAAGCCTTTGTATTTTATACAGCAATCCTGGTTTGATTTCCTTGTTGTAGCAGAGGTTTGAGACATTCATTTCACATTGATTGCTGTGAAGTCAGAAGTTTTCAGTCTTAACATGGTTATATAAACCTTTTTCACTCAGTGTATTTGAGGAAAGTAATCTATAAACTATTTATACAAGAAAATGGGCCATGTGAATAACAAATCTAGAGTTAATCCATAAGTCTTGAAGCAAAAGCTTATATGCTGTAGGATTGCAGACATTTGAAAACAGGCTTTGACTGATGACTGAAAATCACAGTCCATCTGGTTATTTGATTGGCTTTAAATGTATTTAGACAGTTATACTTTTTTTAAAGTGCATTTTTCTTTCTCTGAAGTTGAAGGCTGGATTCCAGTATGATGGTACAACATGCTCAAGAGATGATGTCACTTAGAAACCAAGGTTAGGTGGTGAAAGATGATGGGTAGGTAGCAAAACAAAGCAACGTTTTAGCTAGAAATTAGGCTAATGCTTGCTTTACACAAGCAGTATCTCCCTCTACTGAGTTATATGTGTGTTGAAGGAACCACTCACGTAATGTTTTCTAAATAGAATAATTTCTAAATATTTGGTAATTAGTTTAAAATGGATAGATTTTCTAAACAGAATTGGTAAGGTTTAATTTAAGTCTGTGATTCGCATCTTTTTACTCCCTGCCAAAGGACTCTCGAACAATGAAGAAATGCATCTAGTATGATCCGCCAATACTTTTGTGTTTTGCGTACCGTCCTTGTTGCTTTGACTACATTTGAGTGGAAAGGGCTTTCATTTTGGTGGTATACATTTAAGACGTTTGAGTACTTCAAGTTTGTAATTATGACTATGTATGTAATATAGTTGTACTTTCTGTAAGGTTTGTATGTAATTAAAACTGTTCATTACAATAAATGATGTTAAATAGAAGCCAATATAATTATTTTAGTTGTGCTTTTCTTAAGTCTTATGGGTAAACATCCAGACAGCTTTTTACAGGCAGTGTTGTTCCACTCAATGATGGTGGCTTCAAACAGTTGAGTAGTTGAAAATGTTTGACCAAATGTTTGTTCTGTTGTACTTTGTAAGACATTGTAAGACACACCTCAGCAGCGACCTGGATTTGAGTCCTGGCAGTGTGTTCTGACCAGGTCGTTTTTCACATGCAGAGACTATTTCTCATATTAGCTGTCTGAGGGACTGGAGGCCATCCATTACATTTACAGCATTTAGCAGACGCCCTTATCCAGAGCGACTTACAACTGATACAGTCTTACAATCCAAGCAGTTGTGGGTTAAGGGTCTTGCTCAAGGACCCAACAGTGGCAGCTTGGCAGAGGTGGGATTTGAACCCTGGATTTCCATAGTCCAGTACCTTAACCACTAAGCTACCACAGTCCCTTTTTTAACACAGGGGATCATTCCCTGGTGCTGTAACAGCAGCTCCTAAACAGTCCTCTGATTAGATTGACCTCCCATCAGGGGCATGCTTAGACCTGCAGCCTGTGCTCTCTGAGGTTAGGTACTAACTGCTTGGAATCATACACTGTGAAGTACAGTGCACAAAAAGAATGTTTCACACAAACTGACAACCACACAGGACATGTAGGCAGTACTAGGTGGAACACTGAAGTAGGGCTATGGAGATATAGCAATTAAGATACTGGACTATTGACCAGAAGGTTGAGGGTACAAGTCTCACTCTTTGACCATTGAGAACACTCTGCTGTTTGGATTACACCTTGTAAAATTTTATCTTCAGATAAGGGTGCCTTCTAAATGCTGCAAATGTAAGTGATAATCCAGTTGATTATGCTCCTGTCTGTTGAGTCAGATTTGGTGCAAATAAATGTCGTTAATAAATAACAAGTGGTTGATATGGATATTCCCTCACTGGTGAATATTAAACATTTAAGTGTAGCAAGTGCACCAGATAAAAGAGAAAGGTAGATTGACAACGGTTTGTTCTAAAGTTTTGCTTCTTGGAACGTATTTAATTTAATCTTGTTTAATTGCATAGTGATACTGACACGTCCTGTTAGTTTAATGAAGCTTTAATTTTAAGTTTAATTTAATTTGTATTCAGCATCTGGTGCCTCTCTTGTCGGTGTCTAACAATAGTCTTCCAGCAACGATGGATTCCAACGTTGACTCAATGAAGTACAGTACCACCTCTGTCCACTGGGGGGACACTGTCCGAGGAATGGATGAGCGAATGAATGCATTGTACGCGGCTCACTGTTAACAGGTTCGCAATACGAAGCATACAGACTTAGACTTTCTCAATAGCCAAACCGTGGCAGCCGAATGGGTTGTACGGAACACCTCAGTGACTCTCAATAAGGTCACGTCAGATTTATTTATATAGCGCTTTTTACAATGGAGCATTGTCTCAAAGCAACTTTACAATTTTAGATTATCTCCTGATATCTACGTCCAATCCCAAAGTGAGCAAGCCTAGGGCGACAGTGGCAAGGAAAAACTTAGTAAGTGTTATAAGGAAGAAACCTTGGGAGGACCAAGACTCCTTGGGCGGCTTAGATGATATATCTAAGAATGAAACTCATGAAAGTCATGGAGGGATAGTTCAAATAAAATGTAAAATATGCACATCAGCATTAAGTAGTCCGATACGCAGAGTCACTCTAGGATACTGAGTCACTTGTCCACTTCCCACACATGTCGGTTTGTCAACTTTCTGCCATGCCGTCCTAAAACAAAGTCCATAAAGAAATGATTTGCTCATTTTGATTGAGGGCTGGCTTGCACAGAGCCCTGACCTTAACTACATCAGTCACTTTTGGGATGAATTGGCATGCCAGCTGTGAGCCAGGGTTTACTGTCCAACAAAAGTAAGACAAATGGTTTTTGTTTGTTTGTTTTATGTGAGTTGGTTTTGTGGCAGTCATGTCTGACCATGTGTCAACCGGTCTAGGTGAGTTGAGATGCTATCAGCATAAATATTTTACCCATAAAGAAATCCTAGAAGTTATTTACTCCCTTTAATCAAAAAACAGTGACTGTGGAGGAAAGTCCATGCCAGGCAGTGCTCCTTCCATCTTCAAGTAGTTGTTGCGAAGCATGGAGGTGTGTTTTGGGTCATATTTTTCATGAAAAACATTGTATTAAATAGGGGTGTAATGATGCATCGGGATGCAAAAATGGGACAAGTTGGATTATGCTTCGATTATTTACTATGCCATATAACGCAATTGCATTTTTTGAACACCAGTGGGTGCTTTCATGAGTCATGCCCACAGACATTTCCTGTTTTTAGTGAGACTCCTAATTTCCTTGAATTGCAGAAGACTAAATAATTTGTTTAAATATTTATACAACAAAAGTACTCATTTTGAAATGTTATTCGAGAGGGGGTTAAAGCCAAGGAGTGTACTGTACCGTGACGTTTCGCATGCCACTGGTTTTTCCTACATGACAGTGGCACGTGCGGTAGCGGTACATGACAGTTACTGCAATGGCTTCATTGGCATGTCAATGGACGGCCAGTGGCACGTGCCACTGCCACAAGAGCCCCCTAGCGGTACATGACAGTCACTGCAGTGGCTTGGCTTGCATGACAGTGGCAAAGTGACAGTGTCACTAGCGCCCCCAGTTTTTTTCTTTGTCTTGCATTTGTATATATGTTTACATTAGTATAGTTTTATCAGGTTTTTTTTGTCTTTCTAGGCAGTTTATTAAAAATTACATTGTGTAAACTGTGGCCCTTTTTTGCCTTCCTAAAGGGTTGAAGGGTGGGTTTGCCCAGAGCTCCACAACCTAGAACCACCACTGCTTGGAGTGGCTCACTAAGTAGCATAAAACAGTATAGTACATGATTTCCACAAGACTGTAGCTGCTTTTT